>NDGN010385656.1:0-12242 GCA_002564285.1 Tympanoctomys barrerae
GGAGGCTGAAAACAGGAGGATCACTATGAATCTGATCTGTGTAGTGAGACTCTGTAGACCCTGCACTAAATACATAAAAAGAATGAAATATTAATAATAGTTGTTACATTATGTATTGTTGTTGTCAAATTTAGATATGTAAAATATAAATATAGATATGCAAGACTGATCAAACAATTAAGCATTCACTCTTGATTTGTATATATTTGAAAATAATATAACCCCAAAGAGGTAGAAAACATTAAGTGCTAACATGTGCTCTCCCTTCCTAAATGATGAGAACAGAAAGTAACAGAATGTAATTCCTGGGTGTACACTGGTGGAGCAATAACTAAGGAGAGTCTATTGCAGAAGAATCCTGTTGCTTTGTGCTCAGAGTAGTGTGAAATGAATTGAGATAAATGTGATTAAAATTAAGATGTTTTTGTTATTGAATATCTTTGGGGCCATTTGGTTCACTCTCTTTGAATTTAGTGTAAGATAGTGCTTACACTGTCTCCAAGGAATCATTAAGTTCATGCAGTATTTGAAATCAATGGACTGTACAGGATGAAGAATAGTTTCCAATAGCTGCATTGTTGGAAAATTGGCTAGGGCAGAGGGTGGTTTTGGGGTCTCATGGCTCTCACTCTTTAGACAGACAGGCTTTGGAGTGAGAGCCAGTGTGCAGAATTCTGCAATCCCTTGGGCAAGTTAACTTACATTTTGAGCAGCTCAGAAAACTTTTTAAGATAGGTGTTTAAAACTTAATAATTTTAAACTAATTTTACACTTTCAGGAAAGATGCAAATATAGTATAGAGTTCAAATATTGTCCTTATCATAGACCTAAAGTTATCATATTATATACCTACAAGATAGGATCAAAAATACCCTGAAAACTCAATAGTATTCCTGTACATCAATAAAGAACCCACTGAGAACGAGATAAGGGCAAAAATCCCATTTAGAATAGTGCAAACATTTTAAAGGAAGTGAAATTTCTCTGTAGTGAAAAGTATAGTGCTCTTAAAAAGGAGGAGAAAAAGAAAACCAGAAATGGAAAGGCACGCACTGATCCTGGGTAGGCAGAGGCGATACTGTCAGAATGGTTGTATTACCAAAAGTGGTACATAAATTCAGAGCAACCTCAATCAGAACATAACTGTAATAGTTCCCTAGTCTGCATGACCTCTACACTTCTGACAATCACTGATATTCCTCAAGTTACATTTGTCTGATGTTGTCACCTGATTAAAGTTGTATATAACTTTGCATAGGAATACCACATGAACGACGCTGTGTCTTTCTCACTGCATTATATTACTGGTCCTTGGCTCTTTGTGGGTTGTTACATACAATATTGACTTTGATCACATGGTTAAGGAGGACTTCTGAAGACTTGTACCACCAAAGTCACTATTTATTCCTTTATAGTTAGTCAAGATTTGGGGAGAAGTACTTGGATATGAAGCAAATTCTGTTTTGTTTTTTTTTTTCTTTTAGTCACTAATTTTAGCTTCTGTAAGAGTGTCAGGTCTTCAAGAACTATTACTGTGGAAATTACTATTGTTACTATTAACTTTCTTGGTTCTTTCTGCTCACACCTATTAAATGAAATTCGACAAAAAGGAGGAACAGTCTTTCTCTTTTATTGTTATAATAAATATTAAGAGAAATGAGCAAGTGAATATTAAAGGTCTTCATTTTATTTGATAGAATGTAGTCTAATGCTATCATATTTTTTTTCTTTTTTTTGTTGCTCAAATCATTCCTGCTTTAGCCATTGGGAAGTTCTTTGGGCTGTTGCTTATGTCCTTCAACAGCTTTTATCATTTCCTGAATACACCCCAATTTTCTAGCACCACAAAATGTTCTCAGCCCTCCTTACACTCTTCTGCTCTGGCCATGGAATCACAGGGAACTTCTAGGTGGGAATCACCGTAGTGTAAAAATTATCATTGTAGCCTTAAGTTTCAGATGTGGTTTATATAGAAACCAATAAGCCCCTAGAAGACTAGATGACCTATCCTATGGTAACTGATATCTATCAAGGTGTATATCAAAAATATTCATAATATATATGAAAACTTGAAACCAATTATGGAGGTAGGGGATATGGATGGAGACAGCTTGCAGCAGGGGTAAGTGGGTGCTGACTGAAGACATGGTATGGACATCTGCACTATCTGTTATCTGTGTCCTCACCCAGACACAGGGCAATGCCAGCTAGAAAGCATGTTTGACAAAAGAGACAATTCACCAATTCACAGAATTACTACTATGGGTGTCAAATAAGCCTTGTACATAGGTGCTGTACGAACAATGTTGTTATAGTGCCAGGTATTAGTGGTGTTGTTTCTACAAACACTTATTTGTTATAACCAATCTGGGATTACGATGCATCTAAGAGCTCATCCTACTTAACACTTGTGCTTTACAGGAAAAGAGCAGACATGTTGTTGATGTGATGCATTGCTTACCCGTGGCTTGAGGGAGGTAGAATTATCTAGAACTATAGACTTCTAACTCCCGGTTGGGTGTTCTCTTCATTGAACCATTCACTCTTTAAGCAGTGTTTTCATCATGAAGTCCTGGAGCAGTTACAATGATTTAAGTAAAACTCTTATTTCAAAATAGAATTCAGGGTTGGCCAGATAGCTCAGTAGATTAAAGCACCTGCTTGATAGACTAGAGAAATGGAATGTCACATTTATTTTTAGAAATGTTATTGCTGTAAATTTTTTCCTATGTTCATTTTCCTTCTTATATCTGTCTCTAATTAGAACAGAGTAAATTCATTTTTGTAAGAAACCAGCAGATGATAAGATATCTCTCTTGTCAGAAAACTACTATCTGAGCCTGCAGACAGTCATTCTAGAAAGCAAAACCAATCCTGCCACAGACTCCTATACACAACGGCAGTGTCTAAGTGATTCTATACCTTTGGATATTTGGAAATATTAGGAGATTGCCTTGAAGGTTTTGTTTTTATTCCAGATATTTGAGATTATGGAGATAAAAATCTCTGAATCCAGACTGTCATGGAAAGAAAGGTTTTATTTTGCAAGTCATTTGTATTCTCATAGTACTAAGACTTGAGTCTCTCCTTTCGTTTCACTAACTTGGAATTGTTGGAAGGGACAGGGAATTTCAGAAATGTATGTCTTACAAGTCCTGATTCACAGGTCTATTTTTTTCTTTCAAACAGGTAGTGGACCTCTGTTTTAAATCAGTGTTTGGACTCCTCTTTCAGTTGAGGACGCCTCCTTTCATTGTTTTCTCATTCTCTGTAGATCTGGGCAGTTGCTGTGTGACATCCAGTCTCCTCTCTGGGTACAGATAAGGATATATGACCAGGTGTTCATAATCTGGCAGGTGTTCATAATCTGGCATCCTATTTATGTTACAGAAATTATGAGGGAATGATGACCATATTTGTGTTTCTGGATCTGGCTATACCTGAGGTGGACTCCAGGACATCATAATCAGGTGAGGCAATAAGTTCCTTCTTTGTGTAAATGAGTTGAATTGGGTTTCTCCCTTACAAACCAAGAGTCTTGGCTCATACCAGACCCTTGTCTCAGGGATCATCCCATTTACTTGCCTGAAATGCAGTGTTGCGTCTGGCCCCTTGCACAATCACAAAATGCATATTGAAAGAAAGTACATTGGGGACAGAATGGGATTTTTAAAGTCCAAGTACATGTTTCTGTAACTTTTTGGTTTCCATGGTCATTTATCAAGTTGTGAGAGCCCAACAGGGGGTAGAAGTGTCTATTTTTAAATTATCAGTGGGTGGAGATGTAAGTCAAAGGACTAAAAAAGAGACAGGAGAGTATCTGAATAATTCACTAACTGGATAATTAGCCTGAATGGGTAGCATTACCAGAAATTCCACTGCTCAGGATCCCTTTGTTCAGCCAATAGCTACAATCTGTCTCATTTCATTACATCAGATTTTTAATGAGAGAGAAGAAGAAAAAAAGACACTCATTTGTTAGAGCTCTACTGTGTGTGGGACTAGGCAGGGCAGCAAGGCGAGCTTTATGGGGACAACCTGTGCATTCCCATGGGGTCTCGTGTTTTAAAGGACCTGCCTTTTGTTTAGTGTTTTGCTATTACAGCTTGTCTAAGTAAATTGCCAGTTGAGTTATGTTTTATTATAGTGGCCTCTGTGCCTTCTCTTTAGGAAGGAAGGAATATTACATGAAATCACATGAAGTTCTTGACAATTTTGGAGCAAGGGCCCAACAGTTTTATTTTTACATGGCCTGGGAGATGCCTAGCTGGTCTCACTGAACAACTAATGATTTCTTTCCATGTCATCCTCATTTAGCCCCAAGACAATATGACATTACCCTATCTTTGCAGAAACAGAGCCTAGTCAAATGCCCAGCCCAAGTTCACACTATGAAACCAGTATGTGGGTTAAGGTCCCTCTGAGTTTTCCTCTGGATCCTCCTCTTCACACACTAGGCATGAGATGGGAGGTATAATTGAACTGGAAACTTCTCAAGCTTTTTTGATTCACTTATTGAGCCAGCAATTTCTGAGCGACTAATGTTAGTCCAGCACTTTGCATGTATTTATTCATTCAAAAGCAAATATTCATTGAGCTCCTGTTCTGGCCCAGAATCTGTTTGAGGCTCTAAGACTACGACCAAGAATAAACCAGGCAAGAGCTTTGTGGAAGTCGTATATTTGTGTGTGTGTGTGTGTGTGTTTCAGGGTGTAGTTGAATGAAGGGGAACAGAAACAAGGAAAGCTAAAAACAAGAGAGAAACTGGGTAATTTAGAATTAGTACAATGAATGGAATGTATAGGCTGTTTGCTTCAGGTCAGGTAAACAAAAAATCCCTCTTCAAGAAGTGTATATTGAAACTGAGGCTCTATGAATTCAGCCATGGGGGAAGTATGCTTAAGTAACTTTTTAATACCTGTTTAAAATAACAAAATTATTTTTTGTATTTGGTACAAGGTCTACAGGGTCTCAATGCACAGATCAGATTCGTAGTGATCCTCCTGTTTTCAATCTCCCAAGTGCTGGGATTACAGGTGTGCACCACTACACCCAGTGTCAATCAAACCCCGCTTGCTGAGCCTGCCCAAGCAGGTGTTTTAGTCCCCTGAGCTATCTGGCTGGCCCTTTAAGTAACTTATAGATAGAAGCAATGGTGAATGCAAAAGCCCTTAGGACTGCAAATAAGTTCACATGTTGCATTGATTCATATCATAGCTCTTTGTGGAAGGGACTATGTAATCTACATTTTGCAGATGAGGAAACTGAAACATGAGAAGGAAAGGAAACCCACCAGCATCTCAGTTGTTGGGAAACTAAGAAATGAATTCTATTTTCAAAGCTGATAGAATTGATTACTTGTTGGATCAATAAGCTGATGAAGAATTTGTTTTAAACTGTGACAGCCTCAGAATGGGCAGACACGACTCTGAATTGAGGCATCTGACTGCTTAAATGTTTACTGCAAATTTATATAACGTTTCCAGTTTTCTATTTTTCCTTTTGTCTGCACTACAGTTGGCACCCCATGGACTCACAAATCCTAGCGCAGGCTGAGGTCTGATTTGGGGGTGAGGGTGTGCATGAGGTAAAGATGTGCCCAGTTCACTGCTTCCTCCCACCTGAGCTCAGCTGCTCATGCCTTGGATGTAGGAGTGTCCGTGTCCTGTGAGCTGAGGGCCTCAGCTCTCACAGGATGGCCAAGGTCAGCCTGGAGCTACTGCACATGCGAACAATGAGATGTTCATGAAGACCACCACCAATGAGGGGGCAGATGATGCCCACTGTTGGATGTGGGCCACACCTTTAGAAAGCCCAGGCACTAAATGCATAGGAAGTCGAGGTAGGCTGCTGACAGAAAAGATCCTATTTCCACATTTACTCAAAAGGAAAACTATCACCAAAATAACATCTTACTCTAGGTCTTGTAGAAGAAAGAAACCTTTGCACTCATTGTTTTACCATGAAATTACTTTAGCTGGTTTTAAAAACCAGCAGTAATAATAAGTAATAATAACTATGGATATTTAAATGTAAGACATATTCACTTAAATGGTTACTATTAACAACCATCATATAAGATAATAAGTGATTTAGAGCTTTATATATAGCTAGGATATAGCTGAATGCACTAAAATTTGCATTTCTGTGTGCTTCAAACCATGAATTTCCATGCATTATAGTTAATTATTGGGTCAGATCATTGCTTTATTGCTTTTAGTTGTGAGATTTATTAAGCAAAGCATGAATAAAATGTGATTTTAAATGTAAAGATCTACATATTGTAAAGCTAGAGTGAGTTTCTGCATATAAAACTAGAAAATTTTGATAGTTTAAGCAAAGTCAACGTATTTGCTATTTTAAAACTCTAGACTGGGTAAGTGACGATAACCCAAAGATTGATCACTTTTGGCTTTTGATGCAGTGAAAGTAAAGAAACTGAAAGCTGTATACTAAGACAGTCCTTCAGGAGGATTTTGTTGTTTACGGTTACTATTCTTGGGTGGACATTAATTAAGATTTATATTTCCTTTATATTTCCAATGTATCTGCAAATATGTGGTCCAGTTTGGATTTTGTAAAGACAGAGAGGTGCTTGTGTCTACATAGATCCTCAGTTTGATTATATTTCATTAGAGTTACATCCATGGTCTGTCTTAACATTTATAACTCATTTGAAACAGGGAGTAAAGATTGGATGTCATGAAGTGATTTTACCAGTGTGCGCTTCTCCCCTTACTATTATGCTATTATCATTACCAGGCAGGCTTTGCATTAGGGTATTTGGTCAATGCTGGCAAGAGATACAAAACTTGAGGGCTGGCCGGATAGCTCAGTGGACTAAAGTGCCTGCTTAGGCAGAATGCAGCGGCTGGGGTTCAATCCCTGGCATGCCATTCTGGCTCTGCCTCTAAGGCGCCCTGAGATGGTGGTTGAGACTGGGCTTGGTAGGGCGTGCCTGTAATCCCAGTGCTTGGGAGGCTGAAAACAGGATCACTATGAGCCCGATCTATGTAGTGAGACCCTGTAGGCAGTGTAGACCCTGTCCTAAATGTATAAAAAGAGAGAGAGAGACACAAAACTTGTCCCTTAATGAAAGTACCTGGGCCCTTGTAATCAGTCCACATCAGCCAATTTAGACTGATGCTTTCAAGCCTGCTGCGGTCCTGCTATTTCCCTGTCCCTATCTCATCTGGCAGCACCTCTAACCTTAATGACTTTGTCTTTACTGTATCTCATGCATTGAGATGCGATCCCACTCTTAACTTTGCTCCATGCTGTTAGTGTCACAGCTACCTTTCTTGCAATTTCTCACTACCTGTGAGGGTCAAGTAATTAGACCTCTGTTGGCCACAGTCACAGGCTCATGCCAGTCTTGATTCATGTGTATGAGGTCTGTGACTGCTGAGATGGTGAGAAAAGCCTACCTCCTGGGAGGATGATGGGGATGATGCTCGCCTGCAACTAATCTAGACACCAGATATCAGAGACAAAAGGAAGTCTGTGAAAAGTGTTGCAGGCTCCTCCCTCTGCAGGGCCTACACTGGAGCATTGTGGACCAGCTCCCTGGCAGACGCTGGAGAGTTCTGCTGAGCTTGCCCAATTAGCCACCTCAGGAAGCAAGTTGGCGACAGCAACAAATGGGGTCAAAAATAATTTGCCTATATATTTTTTAAGTTGCTTTCTTTTTGTTTCCCAGAAAAATGAGGGAAGCTTGGAATAAAAAATGAGAGCTCTTTTCATGAGCATCGAAAAACATTCCTGGTCTCTCACTGCACAGGCCTTAAGTGCTACACTCAGCAATCTTGGTCACAGTTGGAGAGTGCTACAGGCTTCTCGCCTTAGCTGCATGCCTGAGCTCATTCTCTTCCCAGGATCCCAAACTGAGCTTTAGTTATGCTCAGAGGGATTTCTTTCCCCCACAAATTCCTCCTTGGGAGAGTCCTTGCATAGTCACATGGCATCAGATAAAGGTCACCTCCTGCTGGTGTGCACATGCTGATAGTACCCACATGCTTTCTGCTCCGAAGACAGTTTTCTCTGATTAAATCATGTTTATTTTGTTTTGCAAATTAATGTGCAGGAGGGGGCCATGTGGGGAGAGCACCCTCATCCCAAGAAAGGCAGAGGTTTGTGTTTTTAGGTCAGTGGATGATTGCTTTCCTTTGCCTTGTTTGGCAGACAACCTTTGGTGGAGGCTGCATGGGCTCTGAACTGTTTGGTAAGTTGAAGAGGAGATGGAGCGATTGGTTATCTGCCTCGGTATCACTTAGCAGAGCCTTTGCTCAGAATGGCCATCTTGAATTGATTGCTCCGGCGACATAAGTCAGCAGTTAGCAGTGAGTCCCGTGCCAACCCTGCATGCCAACAGATGGCTCTAAATGAGGTCATTGTTTTGACAGCTTCACAAAAGAACCCCAAACAGCCTGAACAAAGCCTCACACGTGTTGGATCATCGGGAACAGTTGTGAGATGAAAAGTGAACTCGGACCAAAGCTGTTGGGATCTGGGAAACACCATGAAGATTCCCCACTGACTACTCCCATCTGTGGACACCCCCAGCAGGGCTGGAGAAGATGGACTCAATTGGCCTCCTCCCTCTTCCCTGCTCTGGGTGTAAGAACTGCTTGGGTGGCAGCGATGATCTGATTAGGGAGAAGACAGTTCTTTCAGACCTCTGTGCTTGCAAACTCCATTTAGAGGCTTCTTGGCAGTCTGAATGGTGATATTCTTGGAACATTCCACATTTTTCATCAGTTCCAAGGGTGTATGTGTAGCAAGTCATGTGATCTCAGAGTAACATTAGAAATCCATAGAATTAGACCATCCACCGAGACCATTTTACTGTTGCTATTGAAAATTTGCATAGGCAGATGTTTTTCTGAGTTCTTTGTGAAAGCTGACCACTCTGTCTTGCCTCTAAGAGTGTCTTCCACCACCGTATGGTCCCTGATAGGAACACGCGTGCCTTGAGTGCTGATCCAGCTCAGCTGAGCTTCTGGTGCTCAAGCCCGGAAGAAGGGTTTTCTCCATTATGTACCCAGAATTGAAATTAATAGTGGTCACATTTTCTTCCTTTTTCCTGATGCCACAGAAAGTACTCTGGGCCTGAAGTGTGTTTTGTACCCTCAGATTCTAATTCTGTAAACTCAGAAAGGCAGATATCCCATACTTGACATTAGTATTCATTGCCTAGGGTAGGTGTACCACAGTTCCATACAAAGGGTGTTTAACACAGCAACATTCAGTTCTCTGAGAGTGACATGGTCCTGTAGGGTGGCAGTGTTGACTACAGTCCTATAGCACCTCTGCTCTTTGGGACAATGATCAACACAGCTAGGCACAGTGGCATATATCTGTAATCCTGGGACTTGGGAGATGGAGAAAAAGGATTGTAAGTTTGAGGCTAGCCTGCCCTACATAATTGGAACTTGTCTCAAAGAACCAAAACAAACAAACAAAAAATCAACACAGGAGGGACTGAGATTTTAAAAGCAGATTTCTAGTTACTTGCACTCTGCAAACTGGACAATGCTGGAGAAGTGAGTCTTAAATAGAAAACCATTAAACAACTAGGTCCTCAGACCCATGCATGGGCTTTCATTAGAGGCATCTACAACACATTTTATAAGCTGGCAGACAAATGGTTTTCATTTCCCTCTTTGGAACTGAAACTTCAAAGAAAGTATCTATGATCTTAGAGAGACCTTCTAGGATGAATACACTCATGGGCATCCTGGACAACAAACTTGGCCTTACCTACAATGCCCACAGAAGTCAGACATGTATGTTGTTGGCAAAGATGATTAAAGCTTGGCATCACCATCACTCTGATCTCTAGGCACGTCTCTGCTTTTCCACTCCACATAGCATGTTTCTCGCTAGCTTTTCTTCTGTTCTCTTTCACAGCTTGGGGCCTGGCAAGTCCCACTCTTACAATGATGTCATCTTTTGCTGCCAGTTTGTACACCCTCTCTCTTCAGCAGTGTATGACTTGTCATGATGCTTCGTTCATTCTGGAAACTACTACCCAGGGTGCATGGGGGCCAGACCTGAATGTGTTGGGTGCTGGCTGCACAAAGTGGAGGAACAGATAGACACTGTCTTTGTGGGGTTGGCACATACAGATGATGTTTCATAGCACATGGCGTCACGTGCAATAGTGGAGTCGTGACTGACAATGATAGGAGCTAGCCTAGCGTTCAGGGAGACCTCCAGTAAGAGGTGGCCAGTGACTTAAGGGGAAAGAGAAGGTTTCAGTGGGTTTGTTAGCATGCATAACATTTGATCTAGAAGGGAGAAATGAGCAAATCCAGGGGAGCAGAGAAAGTTGAGGGTCTGTGTGCAGCTCAGTGCAGAAGGACTTGCTTCCGACACTTGGTCCAGGTGCCAAAGGCAGTAATGGCCACCAGAATTAGCCATCTTCTGTAGTTCCTGCTTCTGAAATATTAAAGTCTGTCTCAGCAATCATCATAGAGAGGAGGCAGGGCTATCCTCCAAATTGAATGTAAGGAGGCCACTAGGCTAGCCCCTCCTCTAGGGTCCTTGGTTCTCCACCTCTCCAAAGCTTGTGTTGTAGTGCACTAAAATGTGTGGGTGACAATCAAAATACCAACAGCGTACTTTACAGAGAACAATCCTAAAATTCATATGGAACCAGAACAGACCCAGAATAAAAAAGTAATTTCATATACATGATAACATTCACCATATGGAATTTGTATCTCTACATGATATATCTTAATTATTTTTTGTTTCCCCTTTCCCTCCCTTCCCTTCAACTCCTTTTCCACCTCATTTACAAAGCTTTGTTTCAATTTTTCCTTGTATTCATTTTTTTCCTGTTAAATGTATAGAGGGATTACTTTGTCTCAAATGTTTTCCTTTTGAAAAGTGATGGTTTATAAAGGAAGGGTAAGGGCCAGAATTCTTCTAGGAAGGAGCTGGTTGTTTCTTTTGAATTTCAGTTTCGCATGGGAGTG
Organism: Tympanoctomys barrerae; assembly: GCA_002564285.1. Taxonomy (NCBI): domain Eukaryota; kingdom Metazoa; phylum Chordata; class Mammalia; order Rodentia; family Octodontidae; genus Tympanoctomys; species Tympanoctomys barrerae. Next base: position 10,983 of record NDGN010385656.1, read on the forward strand.
CAACACTGAATTAAATTTCAACAGCCAGTTCACAGCTTTAAGCTAAATCATGTTTTTCAGTGGGAGGGCATGACATGCTGGAAGGGCACTGAAAGAAATTGCTGAGTGTGAAGTACTGTCTCATCTAGCTACCCTTTAGTTTCATTCCTACTGATAGGAATCTTCCTTGTGTATAAACACAGTTATGACTACTTCACTAGATGAGCTACTATTGTCTCCACTTTATAGATGAACTAAACTGAGGCTTACAAGTTTGACTGGCAGGAGCAGCTAGTGAGTGGCAAGCCAGAATGCCAACCTTGGCCTTTCTAGAAGCAAAGTCCATGCACTGCCTACCACATTGTGCAGTCCCTAAGAATATTGAAGGAATTTAGAGATGGCAAGGCTGTAATCTAATTAATTTACTTAACATTTCCTGCTTGTTTACATAGCTATTTTCAGGCTGCAGTATTTTAATGAAGAAGCCTGGAATGCCATGGTCCAGAGTTTTGTTGACAGAAGAGTGGAGTGAGGAAAGCCTAAGAGAAGAGTCCTATTTCAAATGTTTTTCATTTATTCTTGTTCTCTTGGCATTTGAGGCTGAGTAATAGCTTTCAAATTATAATAAACATAAGCATAAACAAAGAGTGTGCTCTTAATTATTGTTTAGCTTTTTGTTAGGGTTCTGTAGACTATCTCAGCTTCTGGAGAGAATAATTTTAAATAAATTAAGCTCAAAGGCCAAACCTTTGTAGGACACTTCTGTTTTTTTATGTATTTAGTACAAGGTTTATAGGGTCTTACTACACAGACCAGACTCGTAGTGATCCTGTCCTCCCAAGTGCTGGGACCACAGGTGTGCACCACCATGCTCAGTCTCAGTTGCCATCTCAGCATGCCCCAGGGGCGGGACAGGCACAGTATTCCGGGAGTTGAAACTTGGTCCCTGAGTTTGCCTAAGCAGGCACTTTAATCTGCTAAACTATCTGGCTGGCCCATGTAGACACTTCTGTCTACTGTGTGCATGGTGGGAAATCTCACCTTTATTGGTGGTTGGAGTAGACCCCACTCATTGATGCTGAGGATGGCCACATCATTTATAGCTTGAAAAGTCAACTTTCTAAATGAAGTTGTTTATTACATTTTGTATTTCATTGGCTGTAATTGGGTTATGGAGAGTTCTTATATCTTCTTGATTTCATTTTGGTAATTTATATGTTTCTAGGAATCTGTCCATTTCTTCTGTGTCTTCTATTCTGTGAGAGTAAAGATTGTCAAAGT
>NDGN010386065.1:0-14786 GCA_002564285.1 Tympanoctomys barrerae
AGAGAGAGGCTAAAATGAGGGGGGTAGAAGATCCCTGGGGGTCCAGGCTCAGGGAGAGACGAGATCTGGGAGATGTGGGAGACAATGAAAAGAGGAGGCAGACAAGGGGTGTCCCTGGAAGGGCGCAGGCGGTCCGAGGAGATGAGGCCACACACAGTCTGCTTTATTGGCTCATCATACACGCACATCAAGTATGTACACAAACATAAATACTGCAATGTACAAATTTTACATGGGAGCCCTCCTGGCCCCTGGCCTGTCACCCCGCCTGCCATCCTGTGCCTGGCCCTTCCCCAGCACAGGGGGAAGGCTTGCAGGCCAGCACAAGGGGTCGGGGGTCTGGAGGAGGGAGAGGTCCTGCCCCCCTCTCCTCACGGGCACCTCAAGGGTCCTGTCCCTCCTCAAGGGCACCAAAGTGCAGAGGGCTGGCCACCGCTCTCGCGTCTGCAGCGGCCTGACTTCTGGCAGCCCTCTCTCTCCTCAGCTGCCTCTGACTTCCTGCCCTGTCTCTGTGCCTCTGTTTCCCCCAGCACCTGTGGGGAGGTCCTAGACCACGGAGTCCCTCGAGCCCGTCCGCTCGCTTCCTGGGCCTCATAGGAGGCTGGGGCTGCGGTGCAGCTCAGCGGAGGCGCCAGGGCCACTGGCGGGCTCCCTGCTGGGCGTGGGTGCCAGGCCGCAGCCCTCCCCGGGGCAGCCATGCTGCAGCAAGATGTCCGCGCACTCCTGGCTGCCAGCGCGGCGCGCGTAGGCTAGGGGTGTCAGACCCCGTGCGTCCCGGCTCCTGACGTCCACGCCGTACTGTGGGAGAGAGTGCGTGGGCACGGTTGGCAGGGCATGAACTCCAAGGGGCCGGGTCTGGGGCAGGAGGGAGATGACAGCAGGGTGGGCACGGGCACTGGACTCACCCAGATGAGCAGCTGGGTGAAGACCACGTTGGCCATGGCACTGGACAGGTGCAGCGCTGTCCGCCCGTCGCCGTCCCCATAGGTCTCGTTCACCTCCTCCTTGGACCCATGGGCCAGCAGCATCACCAGCAGCCGCAGGTCATCCTCCACCACGGCCCGGAGCAGCTGCTGTCCCAGCGGCACGTCCGAGCTGGGCAGCGGGGCCAGGAAGAGCTTCTGCTCGTACTTGGCGCGGATCCAGCGCTCCTTCTCCTCTCTGCAAGCACAGGTGGGTGGGGAGTGAGCCCAGGGAGCCACTGGGGGCCGGGGGTGCGTGGGCAGAGGACAGCCAGCAGGAAGATGCAGGAGACTGCGCAGAGAAGAGAGGCCCAAGAGACCATGGGCATTCAGAAGTGCTGCAGGAACATAAAGAGCATGGAAAAGAAAAGCAGGGACAGAGCGAGGAAAGGAGGCCTTCGGGGACCGGGGGACGTGCAGGCCATGGGGGCAGGAAGACTCCAGGTGGCTCCGGTGGTGGGTTATCTGGCTGTCTGAACTCTCTCCAACTGGCAGTGCAGGGACAAAGCAGGTGGGGGCCTGGGCGGGGGCCCACATTGACCCTATCTGCCACCCATTCTCCCCATCTAGCAGTGCAGGCCTGGGCCTTACACAGCGTGGTGATAGGGGCCCTGCGCATGCGCCTGGCAGTGGCCCCCTGACCTGCTGATAAGGCTCAGAAAAGGCCTGTTGTTGTGGGAGCCTGAATGACAGGCACCAGAGGGGGAGGGACACCCTAGGGGCCAACTGCCAAGCAAAGCAATGGATACTGTTAACCCTTCTAACACTGTCCCAGCTGTCCCCTCCCTCCCAGCAGCTCACCTGCAGGCCTCAGGGCCCGGCTTTATGTAGCCGTCCACAGCCCCCTCCCAGACGCTGTTGGCCAGGGTGTTGCCCATGGCGGTCATCACGGCCAGCAGCTCGGGAGGCCAATCGTCCAGGTCCAGGGAGCGGACCCGGGACAGGTGAGCCCCCAGGTGGCGGTGGATTCCTGAGCACTCGATACACATCAGGGCGCCCAGGTTCAGGCTGGCCCAGTCGGGATCTAGACAAGGAAAGGAAGGAGGAGGGGGCAGGTGGGCAGCCGGGATGGGGACGACCAGGGAGGCCTCCTCCCTGCCCCCATGCATGCAGCGTTCTCTGTGGGCCCAGGTTCCAGGGCACCAGCCTGGCACTCACTGGAGGCATCGCAGTCGATACAGAAGCTGTTGCCACGCACGGTGCGGACGGCCTGCACGGCCAGGGCTGCATTCTGGTTCCCCAGGCGCGTCTGCCACATAGTGGGGACAAGGGGTCAGTCACAAGCCCCTCTGCCTCCCACCAGCAGGTGCCCCCGACAGGCCCGGCTACCCCCTGCCAACCTTGTCCTTGGCGCTGCGGCAGCCCTGCAAGCTGGCAAGGATCTGAGCCCGCACGCTCTGCACCCATAGCTCCCGCTCCTCCGCCGTCGAGGCCTCGAAGTGCCACGTCTGCCCGGTGAGGGACACCACCACAAACTCGAAGGACTCTTCCACCTCTGTGGGGGGAGGGGTTGGCACTGTTGGCACCCTCGCCCAGGACACATGCCACCACCTCGTTCCCACCTGGGCCCCAGGGCCCCAGTCCTGGGCAACTTGTAAGCCGGGAGGTGGTAACCAGCATGAGCCCTTGAACCTCCATTCCTAACCATCTGTGGAGCCCAGGGAAAGTGGGGGACACGGGCTCTTGGTTTCCCTGGCACTGCCTGTCAAGCAGGGTCCAGACCCCGGCATGGAGCCTCTAGAAGGAGCTGCATGTCTGGCCAAAGATACATCGGTGCTGGAAGGCAGTGCCGGGAGAGGGAGGCGGGTGCGGGTACCATCCGTACATGTCAGCTGCAGCCGCCTCATTTTGCAGCTCATTAAACCCAATATTCCTGACGGCGTCAGCGTGGGGCTCCTGGGAGCCAGGCCCCTCCTCCACTGCCCTGGCATAGCAGGCAGGAAGGGCAAGTGGGTGGGGGTGAGGAGATGTTTGCTTCAGGAACCAGGACCCGAGAGCCAATAGGGACCCTCGGACATCTGTACTGACAAGCACAGGGGCTGAGTGGTGACCCCAAGCACTGGAACAAAGCTCTTCCAAGCTCTGCTCCTCCAGGCTTTCAGAGAGAGTGACATGAATTATAGTGCCAGGGGTCACTGCCCCAGGGGTGGACCACTGCTCACAGGCAGCTGGAAAGTACCCAGGCACCTTCAGGGAGGTCCTGGGTAAGCCACACGTTCTGCCAGACCACCTCAGCTTGAGAATCCTCACTGCGCCTCTGCCTGCAGCTTCTCACCTCTTCTACAGTGACAGCCCTGACGTCTTCCTGGGCCTGGCTCCTTGCTGCCTCAGGACCCTGAATGGAGCTGCCTCCTCGCATGCACAGCAGCCTGCCTCGCCCTGGCTCCCCCCAGCCTCTGAACCACAAGATCCCTGCACCACCCACAGGCCCTGGTTTCCTCGACCACAGCAGACACCGAGGCATGAACGCGTTACAGGGTGCTTGGAAGAGCTGATCACTGCTGACCCTCCCATCACGGCAGGAAGGACAGGCGAATCCACCGCTTACGCTGTGGAGAGGGTGGGTCTGAGGAGCACGGGGCCAGCACTGTCATGAGTGTGACTGAGGCAGATCCCAAGGGGCTGGCGAAGGACCTGGAGCGCCTGCACCCAGCCAGCAGAGACGATACACAACTGACCCACACGCGTGTGAGCACCACTCTGTCCCCAGCACTCACAAACTCTTGGGAGACACGAGAGACACAGCAGGACACAGGTCCTGCTAGCTGGTGTTGGAGGGGCTATGACAGCCCCCACCGTACCCTACTCGAAGAAAGACACATCTCACAGCTGCACAGAAAATGAGCAGATTTTGTCCAAGGTACTGAGTCTAAATTCCAAGATAGGCTTGTGATGTTGAGTTTAACAAAACGATGCCTAGAAGAGCTTCGTCCACCTCATCAGGAACCAGGGTGCTGCCACTTTGGGGGTACTGTGCCCAGGCCCCGCTGCCCACCTCCTGTGCCCGCCTGCCCACTGGGCCCCCCTAACCTTCGGCAGCACTGCTGGGGCCATCTGGTCGGGGGTTCCCGGCGCTCTTTTTCCAACGGTGCTTCTTCCGGTTGGAGTGGGGAGATGGGGGAGGCTCCAGCTTGGGGCTGGAGCTGAGCTCGTCAGCCGCGCCACCCGCTGGGGAGGGCAGAGTGGAGAGGTGTGGGAAGGGGCAGGCAAGGCGGCGCAGGGCAGGGGAGGGCCAGGTCGGCTCGTGGTGGCTGGGCTGCCCTGGAGGGGTCGGGTGGGGCCCGGACCTCCCAGTCCCAAGCACCGGTCTGGGAGCAGGCAATGGGTCCCTAGCAGTCTCTCAGGGTGAAGGTGGCCCAGGCAGCTCTCGGGGAGCCCAAGCCCCAGCGGCTCAGCACCAAATTTATCCTCAATCACACTCCCCGCTCCTCACAATTAATAGCAGAATTAGAAACAATCAGGGAGCTGCCTAATTACTGTCAATTAGAGCGCGCTAATCAAGCTCAGGCTCCCACACCCCGCCCGGCGCTCACCACTAAATGTCAAACTTCATTAGAGGCAGACATGCTCCCTCCCTCCCTGCCTGCCTCCTTCAGACTCAACAGAGAGGCTCACAGAGGGCAGGGCAGGCCTGGGACCCCAGGGGAGGACCCAGCTCCTTGCTCCCTCCCCCAGGCTGGGACAGGTCGGACAGGGTGGGACACACACAGGTGCTGGCAGCCCTCTGGGGGTGGCTCATCCCCTAGGAGGGGGCAAGGCTGTCTCTATCTGGGCTGCTGCCCACTTCCTGGTTCACTAGCGTCGGGTGACAGCAGAGTCACCTCCCAGTGTCTGCACCTTCCCTGACCACTAGGGAATGAGGCAGGGGAAAGTGCTGTCCCCAGTCCCTTTCAGCCTTACGACTGGCCACAGGGCCTGTGGCCACACTCAGGCTAGCGGTGGGGGCCAGGGGAAAAGAGAAACTAAGGAGGAAATTTCGGGAAAGACAAGAGCCCAGCAAAGCCGGAGACGGTGACGGTGACAGAGGCAGGCAGCTGCTGACCCTCCTTGGATAGGGCCAAGCTCCCTGAAGGAAGCAGGTTGGGGACAAGGGTTTTGTGGGGACCTCAGTCCAAGGTGGATGGGCTGCCTCTGTAACATGAAGCCCCCAGCCTCCGACCTCCCAACTCCGCCACTGCAGCATCCCTGTTCCCTGCCGAGAGGCTGATGAGCCGGCGGCACAGGGGGCTGATGGGGATGCAAGCGCCACCGGCGCTGCCTGGGGACCAGGGAGGAGGAGCCGCAGAGGGCGGGCCTCAGCACACAGGCCCCAGCCGTGTGGGGGACAGGCCCGAAGCCACGCCTGGTGGCCACAGGAGGGACAGAGGTGGCAGTGGGAGAGCCCCCACTCACCGGGGTGCTGCGTGCTCCACTGGTCGGCGCTGGAGACAGAGCAAGAGCGCTGGTGCGGCCCCTCAGGGCTGGGGCCTGCCCAGGCCGGGCTGCCCAGGGTGTGTTCGGAGTGCAGGGACGCGCTGCTGGCTGAGTGGGGGGCACCTGGCGGGGTGGTGGGGGAAGATCAGGCCCAGGAGGAGCGTCGGTGGGGGGCTGTCCAAAAATCTCTCCTGTGTGGGCATGGTGATGTGTGCCTATAATCCCAGCTCTTGGGAGGCTGAGGCAGGAGTCCCCCATACTGTCCTAAGAACAGGGCTGCTCCACAAGGGTCACCCAAACATAAGAGGGGTCTGGGGTTCACCCAGCAGGGGGCCAGAGTCCTTGCACTCTTCCAAGCCCCCAGAAGCAGGCTTGCCTAGACCTTCCTACCCCCTTCTCCCCTGTGAACACAGAGGGGCACAGACCTGTCCCTGCACTGACACAGGGAACTGGCAGGGATGCAGGGCACTTGCAGGCTTCTCTGCATTTGCGTCTCCCGGACCTCTATGACCTGTTATGCCATGACCTGTTTGCCTTCATTCCTGGCTCAGGCCCGGCACCCTACGTTCTGGTCCACATATGTCATTTGGTCTGCCTCAGCTTTGCTGCCATTCTGACGAGAAATAAGTGTATCAAATTCAAGTAATTATGTCTAATTAGTATTAGTAATTATCCTGTTGGGCTGGAGAAAATTAATCTTTCGTTTCCCATCAGGGAAGGATGGCGGAGCCAAGGGGAGCCAAAGCTGCTCTGGGAGTGCCTAGGCTGGGCAGGCTGTGTCCCCTGGCCCCGCGCTGGCTGTCCCTACCGCAGCAGCCTGGCATGGCCATGGGCCTCCCAGGCTGCAACATTTCAAAGGCTGAGTGCGACAGTGTGCCCAGGCTTCTCTCCCTTCCTCACTACTCCCAAGATAAAGTGTGGGGACAGAACCCAGGAGGAAGTGGCCACACAGTCTGGGAACAGGTGGGCCAACCCCAAGTTCAAGTTGTGCAAAAGGTGTCGAGGGGCTCGCTGGGTGCAGGGTTAGCAGGAAAGCAGCCAGTCAAGGGGACTTGAGGGGAGTCCCGGGAGGCCAAGCACAGGCTGCTGAGCTAAAGCAGCGGGTGGGGACAGCAGACTGATGCCCCAAATGCTCAGGGGAAAACACCACCTTAAGGCAGAGGCCCAGTTTCTGTCTCTCTTGTATCTTTACCAACACCCAAAACAGGAGGGGACGGACACCAAGCAGGTGTCTGGCAACATGGGTGTGCTGGCGGCTTACGGATCCCGCTCACGGATCGGGCGCCTGGCTCCAGCTGCAAAGATCTTCCTCAGCCCCTCCTCGGGCCCCCAGGCGGTACCCCTCTCTCCTACCCTCGACAGGTTCTGCATGTCCCCTCCCAGGTTCTGAATGGCACCCCCTATCCTGGGCCCCAACCGAAGACATCACAGGCCCAACTTTCCTTCCAGGCCCCCCAACCCAAAACCCTGAGGGAGGGAAGTACTTCCCTTTTCTTTGTTAATTCTCCCCTCATTACGCCTGCAATCCCACAATCAGTGTGCACTGTAATTGTCGAATTTGATGCTAATGATTAATGAATTAAACATGGAGCCATCAATTAGTCCTCCGAGGATAATTCTGCATAAAGCAGCGGATAATGTAATTACAGTAACAAAGATAATGAGATGTTAACATCGCCCGGTGAGCGAGAGACATGTGTGAGTGTGCATCAGGGTCGGTGGCAGCGCGTGGCAGTGGGAGCCGGGCCGCGGAAGTGCCGGCCATGTGTACCCGCGTGGGTGCCGGGATCGCAGCAGCCAGGGCACCCTCCCCGTGCCAGGCTGGCTGCCCAGGTGAAGGGCACGGGGCCCAGGAACAGCACACAACAGCACCGCCTCGCTTCACACCCTCTTTGAGGAAACAGCCCAGCCATTTGCAATCAAGGAAAGGAGCCCCCCTTCTGGAGTTTTCTATTTGCCCCTCTGCTGTTGGCATGAGAAACTCTGTACCCACCAGCCCGGCTCCGGAGAGACCTCCACAGGGCTCTACCAGGACTCTGGCCCCCAGGACACAATGCCCTGCTGCTGTACCACCTTCTCCAACCTCCTTCCTCCCCCAGAGCTCTCCTTGAGTCCAAGGCCTCCCTTATTCTGAGCTCGGCAGCGGCGGCACTTAGAAGAAGAACCAGAACTTTTCGTCAGACAGGCCTGGGTTGAAACCCTGGCAAGCTCACTTCTTGCGGGATTTTATGGTCAGGTTACTGAGCCTCTGTGAGCCTTTTTTTCTCCATGCAAACAGGGACAAGAACCTTGACTTCATGCCCCTGGTGCAGCCCAGGTCCTTCCTGGCCGCTGCCTGTGCCTACAGCGCAGCCAGCAATGTCACCTGGGAGCAGCCCGATCATACCAGGGAGCCACCCCTCCAAAAGGGCCACGCTTGGTGGCCGGGACCCTCCTCCTCTCAACAGACTTTTGCAGTGCCAGCTCCACCAGCATTTCAGGAGGCTCAGTATTCCTGGCCTCTGCCCACTGTCCTTTTTCTCTAGTACTCTCCTGTCACTGTGACAGGCACAACACCCAGCATCCCTACATGCCCCTAGGGAAGGCGATACATTCCAGCTGAGAAGCTCCACCACTCAGAGCCGACCAACAGGGCAGGCACTGTGCTAAGCAGCAATTTCTGGGCCCAAGGAAAATGAGGTTCCACAGTCAGGGACAATATGGGGGACACCGAAGTCCGGAGAAGAAGGGGCCACAGAATGTGCTGTGGGAAGGACAGTGCCAGGAGGGCAAGGGCCTAGGAGAAGCCCAGGGAGGAGGAAGGAGCCTCGGAATGGACCTTTCACTGAGCCACACGGCCACACAAAGAGCAAGGACACAGCAGGCGTGGGGGTACCTGCCACCACCAGTCCCCAGCCTGAAAACATTTCGGCAGCACATCTAGCCCTTTTTAGAATCCCTGTGCTGGAACCACACCTCTTACTACAGACCTGAGAATGCTGTCCCTGTGGTCCCAAGGCCTCGCCCCCCGCCCTGTCCTACACAGCCATCTAACGCTGTCCTTCCTCAGCTCCAGTGCAGAAACAGCCTTCGGACCCCCGGCTCCGCTCCCCAGACCCACACAGACAGCCAAAGCTACCTCCAGCAGCTGCACTTGATCCCCACCTGAGGCTCATGTCACCCTGGACAACAGCACTGTCCCCAACACGGCCACTGCCCTCCTCACCTGGGCCCCCGCCCAGCTGCGTGTTGCTCCGTTCCATGGGCAGCCCGTTGGCTCTCGGGCTGGTGCCCGGGGCTGTGGATGGGGTGGCTCGGGGCAGACGCTTCCCGGGCACCTTCACTGTCGTCCGCAGCAGGTCAATCTCCTTGCCATGGATGTTCTGCATGTAATCCTGAAGGCAGAAGAAAAGACATACAGAGCTGTGTTAGGGCGGACACCCCCGTCCCTGCACTGTGCTGTATCTCCCAGCAGTGCTCCCTGGACTCGGGGAGCAGAGCTGCAGGACCCCATAGCTCTCAGAAATCACTAAGTCTAGAACACAGTCAGATCTCCACCCCTCCAGGGCTCTAAGGGCCGGAGGCTTGGAGTCCTTAGGCGGCTGTTCACACACTGGATGGAGACGAGGCTAAGGGGCAGAGCGTCTCTGTGGCTGAGGAGAGCACTGCCAATCTCAGACCCACAAGACAACTGCTTGGCTCCTGCCCCAACCTGGGCATGAGGAACATTTAATGCCTGCATGAGTCTCCAACCCTTAGGCTGGTCATACATATCTGCTGAACGGTTTAAAAGGCAGCCTTTGGTTTTTTGGTGGACTGGGGAGTGTGGCAACAGGTCCACGCATCTGCCCACTCCCAGCTTCCCTATCTGGGAGTTGCCAGCGTCAGCTTACCACCTGCTCCTCATGCCCTGGGTTTTACTGCACCACAGCAGCGTATTTTATACTAGTCCATCTCTTCTACACCGCGCCGAAGATCTTCCCAACAACCACAGGGATTTTTTTTTTTTTATTTTTGTTTCTTAGGAGCAATGAGAGTTGAACGCAGGGAGCATAGGCCTATACTCTCAGCACTTTCAGTTATTTTTTAACTCTGAGACTGTTACACTAAGTTGCTCAGGTGGGCACGAAACTGCAGTCTTCTTACCTCGGCCTCCCAAACTGCTGGGATTACAGGTCTGCATCACCACTCTCACCCTTTCAGTCCCAAGGCAACGGGGCCATGTCCAGGAGCTGTGTTCAAGGGCCCATGGGGCTCCCTGACGCAGTGTCTGTGCCCTTGGGCCGTCACCCAAGGCAGGGCTAGCCTTGGGCACACTGGTCCAGAACCACAAACACTATCCTGAGCAGTCCAGGAGGGGTCTGCCACCTGCGGCAGGATCCTTGGCCACCTCTCGGCCCACCCGCTGCTGGGCACTGCCAGAGCTCTTGCCTTGGCAGCTAGGCAGCAATGCCCCAGAGGTGCCTGTCCAACCTTCCTCCTGCCACTGCATGCCAGCCCCTGCCCCTGTGGTACTCAGCTTTTGGCCCAGTGTCTACTGAACGACGTCATGCTCTCACCCCTCTCCCCACTCATCCCAAGGGCTCAGCTCCTTCACACCCCCATTCCTGGGCCCTGTGCATCCTAAGCCCAAGTCTCTGCATACTCATGTCTGATCCCGGCTGCTCCCCTTCCCACCCCTGCGCACAATTACGTCTTGGATCGGCTGCTCCTGACAACTGTCAACAGCTGGCAGGGCCAAAGGTCCAGCTGCGATTCCTCTCCTGGGGGAGCGTCTGCGCCGCCCCAGTTCACAAGGAGGTCACAGCAGTGACAACAGTTTTCAGGCCCTGGGATGCCTGGGCAGGGCTGCAGCAGAAGCTGACCCTCGTCCAAAAACCAGAGCCACACACAGAGGAACGCAGGGCCACCGAACCCAGCCGCAGCGCAGGCCTGCCCAACCCCGGCACGCCGGGCGCCGTTCAGGCTGAAGCGCTGCTCTAGCTGCGGCATGCTGGGTCCTGGGCCTGCGGGACAGCGCAGCCACAACGGAGTGGAGCCGGAGGAACAGCGACAGGGACAAGGACCTCAGGCACAGAGCAACAGTGTTTCCCTCAGTCAGCAGAACGGGGAGCGTGGCGGCGGCAGTGGCAGCGGCTGCTCAGGAGAGCGGTCACCACGGCTGCCTTTATTACCCACCATCAAACAGCAATTTCTTCCCCAGCCTCCTCGCTAATTACCCAGCCAGCGTTCTCATCTCGTTTTATTACTGGAATTAACAACGAGTTCAGAGCGTGGAAAGCTATTAAGATGTGTGATTAAGCCACATTCAATTAGTTTCTACAAACAATTTAATTGATGTTGCAGATAGAATTAACAGAAGGTGATTGTGTGAATGGCTCCGCTGGCTGCAAAATGGGGGAGGCTGTGGCGGGCTCTCTTGGGCCAGGCGAGATCCGGGTGTAAAGCTTGAGGGCTGCCCACTGACTCAGTCTCTATGGGCTCTGCCCGGCCCCCAGCGCCAGGATGCGGGGAGCCCCAGCCCCACGGAGAGTGGCCAGGGTCTGGCCTGAGCTTCCAGTGAGCCGGAAGCCCCAAACAAGTGGGATTGGAAAGCTTTGGGGAGGCTGCCCGGCCGCTGCTGCCGTGAAAAGATGCTGCAGTCAGAGCAGGCGGCTAAGGGGAGACGAAGAGAAAAAGGCCAGCACTGGAGGCGCAGGGCAAAAGTGGGAGGTGGGGAGGCCACCCCAAGAAGCCCCGCAGAGCCTGAGCGCAGCCCTGCAGCTTTACCCTGGAAGAGGGTATAAGGCGGGAACATTACTGGGGCGGGGGGACAGCAGAAGGCCTGGTGTCCAGGGAAGAGCAGCTGCGGGCCACAGGGAGCTGCTGCTTGGAGGCGTCGGCCATGCAGCCCCTTCCTGGGGACCAAGGGGCCTGGTCGGCCAGACGCAGGGTGCTGGGCTATCAGGCCATGCACAGGCAGAGTTCCCCCTAGAGGTGAGGACAGGCTCACTAGTGCCGCACCAGGTCCCCTCACAGGGCCCCAAAGCTCCCAGTGCAACAAGTGCCATGGGAGGGACACTTAGGGACCCACTGGCCCGGCTCTCTAAGGACTTTCTCAGCCAGCCCCAAAGGGAGGGAAGAGCCCTTGGCAAACATGGAAAACCTAGGTCATGCTGAAAAGCAGTCATGGGCCCCAGCCTCAGGGCAGCTGCTGGCCAGGTTGCTGAGAGCCCACAGACCCACTGAGCAGCCCCACTCTCCCACCCAGAAGGCGTAGCTTCCCATCCCGAACACAACCCGCACACCACCATGCCCAGCCCTTGCCAACAGATGACCCCCAGAGGCCAGGTCCCCAGGCTCCTGCAGGCTAGAGGACAGGACAGCAATGCGGGCAGAGCAAGGCCTCTGGGCTTGAACACAACCTGGTCCTCCTGCCAGTGACACGGTGACTCCTTTCTGTGGGGAACACAACACTGGGACCTACAATCTCCGGGCCCAGCTCCCAGTGTGCGGCTGCCATTCCCGTGCCTGAAGAGGGCACCTGAAGAGGGCCACCTGACTGTCTCAGACACCCATGTCTCTGCTGTCTGCACCATTCTTGGGCACCTCATGATGCCTTCTTTTTTTGAGGCTGGACTCAAACTCATGGCGATCCTCCTGCCTCAGCCTCCCAAGGAGGGATTACAGGCATGGGCCATGCCTGGCTTTCCCAGCATCTCCTAGCAAATCAGGAGAAGCCCAGACCTGTATGAGGAAGCAGCTGCTGTGCTAAATGAGCCCAGCACAGGTTTGGCCCTGGAGAGTGACGAGTGGTAGGAGGAAGGACCTGACCGCTGGGCCAGGTGGGCAGGTCAGTGCCCCAGAGAACCGGATGAGGAGATGGGCAGGGAACAGCCTGGGCTCAGCTAAATGAGGCCACCCCTAGACCAGCTTTCCCCACGCAGGCCACCTCTGTGCTCTCAGGGGCAGCCACAGTGGGCCACGTGGCCACTGCTTGAACTGGGTCCCAACAGCCTGTAATGGCTTCTTGGGTGGCCAGGGGCCCTCGGAGGGGCTGCCTCTGGGCGGGGGTGGGCCGGCCCATGCACTGTGCTCGAGGGGCTTCACAGGAGAACTCATTAGCCCCACAGTGGGGTGGTGACAGAGATGGATTCTGGTGACAGCTGTGTGCTGGAGCCACGCAGTGCAGGGAGGGGAGGCAGGAAGGGTGGGGGAGCTGCCACAGGGCCCCACGGCAACCCCTGCTACAGCTACACCCCAATGTGGACACAGGCCGTGTGCCCTGAAGAGCCCTCTGTCTGCCGACAATGCCACGCCACTCTCCTCCCTCAAGGACCTACCCAAGGCCCTGGGTCGCTCAACAGCCTGGCTCAATTGTCACACTGTTGCCTACTGGCACAACCCAGCCTCAGGAGTGGCACCCAGGCCACTGGATGGATCACACTCACCTCTAACCCACTGCCAGGGGTGCCCAAGGAGAGGCATCACGAGGGGAAGAGGGGAGTGCCCCAGAGACTCCGCAGGGCCTGTATCTTTGGCCCCTGCTGAGTCACCACAGCATGGCACTTGCTCTGGGCAGAACTGCTCGGAGACCACCCCAGGTGCTCACCATCACCCACCTTGACCAGCCCCGGCCCCAGCCCCAGACTCACATGCAAGCTGGGGTGGTAGGTGAGCAGTCCATTGTCACACAAAGTCACATACTTCTTCTTCCACTCCTTGTTCAGAGACTTGCCGCTCCGCTTCAGCAAGATCCCCTGGGAACAGAGAGCCCATCAGGGCTGGCCCACGGGCCATGGGGCAGTCACGGTGTCACCAGGAATGCCATCCCCCATCCTGCCCCCTTCCATCAGAGGCCTTAAAGGACCCCTGCTGAACGAGAGAGAGGACTGGGCAGACATGCCCGGCAGAACCCTGCTGTTGCTGGCAGGTACCACACAGCGGCCACGGCCTGGGCATCTCCTCTTCCTGCTGGCAGAGTCACAGGAGCAATAGGCAGAGACCGGATATGCCCAGCTGCTGCCACCACCCCGGCTCTAGGGTGGCAGAAGAGGTTTCTCCAGGGCCTGGCCTTCCACCTCCATGGCATAGGTACCAAACTGTCCCAAAAATTCCCTAGACACCCAGGCTGCCATCTTGGTCCCCAAACTTCCCAGCTAACTCATACCTGGGCCAATGGCCCACCACACCGTGTGGCTGTGTGCTGGTGAAGGCGGATGAGCCCCAGGGAGACCCAACCAGCAGGTACCGTAATACTTGGAATAAACCTGCTCTTCCAAGCACCCACCAAAACATGTCTCTGCATCTCCTCGAGAGGACATGACAGTAGCTGGGGACAAGAGCACCTTGGAGGGATACCAGGTGGCCAGTCCCCCAGGCGCCAACTCAAGAGGGCTGGGCAGAGGCAGCACTTCCAG
Organism: Tympanoctomys barrerae; assembly: GCA_002564285.1. Lineage (NCBI taxonomy): Eukaryota > Metazoa > Chordata > Mammalia > Rodentia > Octodontidae > Tympanoctomys > Tympanoctomys barrerae. The sequence continues at coordinate 13,754 of NDGN010386065.1, forward strand.
AAGACTTGGAAAGGGAAATCCCACAGGGAGGAAGGAAACAGGTCCACAGACTAAAGCCAAGGGAGCCCAGTCAGGAGGGACATTGATGGGACAGCTAAGAAGGGTAATGACTGCACAAGCAGGAGCAGAGCCCAGAAGCCCCATAGGGTTCTCCCCTAGAATGGCATCAAGTGGGGAGGCAGAGAAGTCAAGGAAAAAGCAGGCAGCACTCCCTTTACCATGAGGCCCAGGGTGGGGACAAACACCCCCAACTGGACTGTGCCCTCCCTCTAAACTCTTCAGAATAAGGTTCTGCCCCTAGTGGGTGAAATCAGTGAGAAGCCAATTAAAGATTTCTGACAGGCTGGGTGCTGTGGCGCACTACTCCTCAGCACTCAGGAGGCTGAAGCAGGAGGGTGGCCTTGAGTTGGAGGCCTGAGTGCATTATAGCCAAAGAGCTTATTTCAAAACACAAAGACAAGGATTTCTGACGGCCGCTCCCTAGGGAAGGAGGAACCTGCAACCCCAGGGCCCTGGCAGCTCTGCTTCCAGCGGATGCTTCCCATCAGGCCTTGCTAGCCATGGCCTTCCTACCCCTCTCCTCCTATTGCCACCCCAAGAGGCAAAAGCCACGGCTGGAGACAAAGCCCGCTCCTGTCCCCATGGGCGTCTGCAGACAAGAGGGATGGGACACAACCAGGTCTGTGAAGCAGCTGTCACTTGGAGCCTTGGTGACCTGCCTTCTGGGCGTGGTGTCCCCATCAAAGGGCATCACTGAGAGCCAAACAGGACAGCTGCTCCTTCTCCCAGAAACAAGGCCCCTGGGGACATGCGGCCATAAGGCTCCAGAGACACCTAGGGTTACCTCGCTGGCTACGAGATGCAGGCCAGGTGGAGAATGCCCAGGTGCCAAGGGGAGATCGTGGGCAAAGCACGGGGGGTAGAGGGGCCCTGGGCAGATAAGTACCAGGCAGAGCTTTCCAATGCCCAGTCCCAGCCCCAGCTTTGACTCCAGGCTCTGAATCCTTTTTTTTTTTTTTTCGGGAGGGAGGAG
>NDGN010386368.1:0-16057 GCA_002564285.1 Tympanoctomys barrerae
GAACTCAGGCTCTTGTGCTTGCCAGGGAAGCGCTTATTCTACTGAGCCATCTCCCCAGCCCCACACTTGTGAATGTTTGTCCAGTAAAGGAGATAAGTGATTTCTGTGAAGCCTTGGATGCTAACATTTGCTACCATTTAGTGGATGTTTCCTGAAGGTAAATTTAAATTGAATGGAAGGAAAGATTTCTAGCAGAAGCATCCAAAGATGCATTGAGCTTTCTTGAGAAGTGTTTAAGGCTCACATTATTGAAAGAGATAAAAAAGTAGAGATGATGAACTCTCAGGCATACGATGGAAATGGTATTGGACCTGATAGCCTCACAGATCTTTCTAATGTTAAGCTCACATATCTATGATGTTACTTTTGTGCTAATGAAGTATATGTGCATGTGTGTGCATTCACATGTGGAATAAATCCCTAGGAAAATGACCTAAATTATCCTACATTGATCAGAATCTATTTTCAAAACTCTTCAGAGAATGTATTTTTAAAATCCTTCAGGTTTATGATCTTACCTCAGTCTTTCACTGGAAAGAAGTACTGAGATGTTCATTTTTGGATAAAATCTGTAGAAAATAGGCAAAGGGGTACTACAGACTTGAATAACAAGAAATAATAGGTCTCTTGGCAGATATTTAAAGACAATGAGATCACTGACTTTTTCTTTCAGCCAGTTGTGGGCCAACAAGAGAAAATAGATGATTGGCAACCAAGAAAAATGAAGTTATTTTTATGTCAAATTAAAGAAGCTCAATTGGGGATAGTCTGATTTAGGAGGGCTGAAATTGGAAGCATCTACAGCCTTCCAAACTTTAAAAATGTCAAAGGGCATCTGGAATTGTTAAACGTGGCTGAAATCTGGAATAAGAGAAAGGAGAGAAAGATATCCATTAAGGGAAAACTTTGCATCTGCTCAAAATGTCACCAAATGTTGGGCTGAGACCTACACATTTGTGGATCTCAAAACAAGTATAAGACATGTAAGAGGGTGAAAGAATATGAACTTGAATTCAACTTTGTAAATAAGAAAGTAGTAATACATTACATGATGTATAAAATGATAGCAGGTTAAGATCTAGAATGTCCTCTACTGTTTACTATGATAACCTGTTGAGAATATTGTTCTTCTATTCACAATTTTGAAAGACCAATTTAAATCACTAATAGTAGTCTGTGTTTCGAAGAAATAGATCATTCAACCAAGGCAAATGACAATGTGCATGGGGTAGGGAGAAGTTAAATTACCTGATCTTAACAACAACAGCAGCAGCAGCAAAAACAACAATACCAAAAAACTGATACAAAATGAAGTTTCTACCTAAACACAGCACTATAATCCAGTAACATTATAATTCTTAAGATGATATGGTCTTATTAAATCATCTTATTCTTCCAAGGAAGTTTACATCTGGAAAAATTTAAAAGCAAAGAAATAAATCTACAAATGTCTTTGAATGACTCAATATGCACATATAGGCTACTAGTCAGAATAGGTGCTTTTTTTTTTTGGTGGTACCAAGGATCTAACTCAGGACCTTGAGCTTGCCAGGCAAGCACTTACAGAAAAGGTGGTTTTTGAAAAGTGAATCTGTTTAAATCCATATTAATTTCTGCGGAAACATGACAGATAATGTATGCTGACATAATTGGTTTGATGATCTCAACTATGTAGTCAAATAGTGAAGGAATTACCCATCAGTTAGATCAAGTTGATTACATGTATCCAATCAGTTTATTTCTCAGACAGCCAATTACAGGAGTGTTGGAATAGAGAAGAGAGAATTGCTTTTCTTGTTGAATTTAATGCAAGAGATCCTGTTCACAAGTTGGTGCTAGGACTTTGCTATAGGGACATGCTGCTGTTGCAGTAGGAGGAACCAAGGAGCAAAAAAATGTGATCACTTTGATCATATGTGCAATTTTGAGTTGTTTTCTGGAGGGAGAGGGCCCATAGTCTTAAATAGTTTCTCAAAGAAATTTGAGACTAACAGAAAATATTATGTAAAATTATTCAAGATAAAAAATCTCTGGTCAGAAAAGCCAGCTAGGGGGATTTGCACTAAGTAAGAAAGCCAGGGTGTGTAAGTCCATGGTATGTACATGCCTCTGTGTCAGAAGATCTATGGGAGTAAGAGAAAACGGGTTTATGGGGTAAGAATGAATAGAGGCATTAGAAAATACTTCAAAACTGTCAGAAAACTATTTTTTTCATTATACTGAGAAAATCACTTTGCAACTAAGCTTCAAGTTATTCTACTTTATAGTTCAAATAATTCTATGTTGAAGGTCATAAGGTACTTTAGACCAAAAGGCAAATTTATAAATTGTTAAAGATTCTTGACCAAGAGTGAATCTCATCAATGAATGACAATTGTTCCACCTTAGGTAAATTTACATTTAAATTACCCAGGAAGGGACTAAACTTAGCTGGTGTTTCTTTATATTATTTTTATAGACAACTTTACTATTTTTCCTTTGAGGAGTTAGACTCACAAGCTTCATAGGGTTAATGTCATCAATTCAAGGAAGACAAGATCTTTGTCTACTTGACAGCTAGTATTTGCATGACTGAAAATGTTCACATATTACAGGAATTGCTCATTGCTCTCACCCATGTTTGGCATCACGTACATATTCTAAGTGTGTGAAGCATTTTGAAAATAACATAAAATGTTGTGTAAATCATTTCCAAATTCAGGCATATAAGCATCTTGGCCTTATTGATTTTCTGGTAAGTACGTGCCCAGAAATATATTACTGGAAATCACATGTCCTCATGAAACGCGGCATCCTGAGTTTCAGAACACTTGATTATGGTTGGTGGCTGTGATTCGTACCTCTCCACACTTGATGGTGTGTTTTTGCTTTATGAAGTCTTAACAGTTATTTTTCGTTAGCCAAGGGATTTAACAGCTTTCTTCCCTATGACAATGTTTGCAATTATAATTAAGAAATGTTAAAACTGGAGTGAATTAATGTGAAAAATGGATTGGGGCTTGGGACTAGATTTTTCCAGCTTGGTGTGCAGGAATTATTCAGTTTGAGAAAAGAGGGGTAGATTTCAAATGAAACGACAATTTTAAAAATTTTGAGGAATGACCTTATGAATTCAAATATCTGTACTAGAGTAAATACAGGTGTTAAAAATAATTCAAATATTCTCATGTATTTTTATTAGCCTTGTGTATCACCCAGATTTCTCTTCACTGGGACAAACTGCCAGACATGCATAGTTTAAAGGAAAAAAGGACTTATCTGGCCCACAGTTTTAGGCCATCTTTGGTTGGCTTTGAGGTGCACACCTCCTGGTGGAAGGCCATGATGGAGCAAAGCTGCTCACTTCATAGTGTTCAGGAATGAGAGCACAAGGGAAGATTGCCAGAGAAGAAAGGCCCTTGGAAGGCATGTCCAGTCATTCCCCTCTTCCCACTGGGCCCATCTCCTAAGAGTGTGTTTGGTCATGAGTATCACTGGTGTAATCCACTGATGAGTATAGTATGTCCATGATCCAATCTCTGTTTGGGGAGTCCCTTAATCCATTCAATTTGACAATTAAGATTAATGGGCATGTGTTTAAAGTACTCTGAAAATGCAATTTTCTTCATGAATATGTTTGCTATTTCAGTCACTGCTTTTAAGATTACTGAAAAGATGCCTGAGGCCAAAATGATTTTGTAGAATAGTTCCTGGGATGACATCACAATCTTCTGGAAGATAGATAAACCTTTAGCCTAAATTTCTAGAGGCTTGTGTCAGAGCTAAAGCTTTCATAATCAATTAGAAAAAAAAAACTCTTAGCAATTTATCTAGAAAAGAGAAAGCAGCTTTATTTTTGCCTAGTGGGGTCGGGGTGGGGGTGGGGTGAATGCTCCTTTTTCTTGAACTCTGGAGGATGTACTGTCTTATAGACTCAGAAAGACAAGAGATAAGCTGGCAAAGCCACAGTCTACTTAGCTGTAATCTTCAAGTAAACTTCAGGATATGGACTAACAAAAGACATGAACCCACTAAAGAAAGTGTTAACATGCTTTACTCTGTAAAATTCCTAAAATGGAATAATAAGAAAATGCTTTAATCATTATGGGGTTGAGTGTTTAAAGCCAGATAACTTGTTACTTTTTCTTCATCGTGCCATTAAAAAGTAGTCTTTCTCTTTCTTCTTTATGCAACAAGTGCTTGAAAATTTTGGACCTAAAGAATTTAGGAAGTTTAGCTTTTTGGATCTGGGAATACCTGTATTTGCTATCATGAATACATATTTTAAAATTAAGATTGATGATGGATACTAGTGAGTGAGTTACTTACCTAACCATTGGAAGTATTGAGATTCATGTCAGTGAAAATATACACAGAGAAAGCATAGAATACAGGGATGTTAATATTCTGTGTTTCTCCAAAGAAGTGCTCAAAAGTTGCTTCAAATATGAGAAAGGGGTACCTTGACCATTATTCCTATTCATGCAACTTAGGGCCACAGTACTGGTATTTGCGTTTTCCACCTTTTCTGCCAATACCTTGTCTCTTTATGTTACCTCACTGTTGATTTAAAAAATTTATTGGCTAGGCAAACAGAGAGATTGCAGGAGACTTACCTTAATTCCAAAATACTAACAGAGTTTCCCAAGGGAAATATTCGCCTTACAAAATTGAAGTCACCAACATACACACTGCCATCAGGCCCAGCAGCTAAGGCGACAGGAGCAAAGAGTTTGTTGTTATGAGCCGGACCATTGCAGTTAGTGCAAGCTACACTCCTTTGGTGTCCATTGCCCATTATGGTTGCTATCACTGGAGGTTGTTGGGAAATGAACATATTTTCTCCATTTCCTTTATGTATGATTCCTAGACAGAAAAAAGGGATTTTATAAAAGTAATTACCACACAATAATCTTGGTGAAGTTTAAGGTTTTCTCACATTCATTCAAAACTAGAGAATCAGTTTTGTGTAAGAGAACCTGAAAGTGAAACACACTATAGCACTCTGCTTTAGTTTGTCTGTTTGTGAAGTGGAGAAATAAAATGAAGCCCTTCAGTGGTGATTCTAAATGCTTATGACTAAGAATCTTATGACTAATGTTTAATGATCTCTTGTTCACTCTAGGCACTGGGAATCATCTGAGGCTAATTTTTCATCTCTAGTTGTCTCTCTCCTAATGCCTAGAACACACCTATTTGAGTTCAGCTTACTTCCACTATGCAACTGGTATTTGAAAAGAGAATATCACTCAATTTTAATATTAGTTTTAGAAAAACACAATCAGGAGGTAATCTACTTTTGTGAAAAGGAAAGAAATCCTACTGCTAGAATGCGCTTCAAAGATGTATGAATAGTACTTGAATTTCCCACTCTTTTGGACCATATCTCACTGTCATCAGTGCAGGAAATTGAGATACTGTCTCATGAAAATGCTGTGGAAGCATTTTATTTGGGCAATCTCACCAATATCCACTGCTTTACCTCCTGCCTCTATAGGCTGAAACTTGTTAGTACCTAGAGCTTTCACCTGACATGCAATTTCCCAGTAGAATTTACCTGGATGTCCCACAGGTACCTCCAAATCACGAAGTTTAAAACTAAACTCACTGTGCTCTGTTTTCTTTTCAGATCACATAAAACTTTCACTCCCTATTTTTTGCATCTCTTACTGAAGCTTCCTCTCCCTTCTGTGTTCTCTACTCATCCAATGAGTATCTTGATCATGTACTTAACTAAATTGGAAATCTGAGCACCCCTAGCACTCTTCTCATTCTCTAAGCCTAATTAATTATCAGCTTGCTTTCAGCCTAGCTCCCAAAATTTATTGAAATTATTAAAAGCATTTTTTACTTATCTTTACTTTCTTATTTTAACTTAGTTTTTCTTAACTTCTTTGATCTCTATTCATACCCATCTCCAAACCATGTCCATGCTTTTCCTGTAGAGATTATTTCAACTCATGTCTGAAAATCATTCAATGGCTACATATCCACTATTAAATGAGGGCCACATTTACTTACTGCTAATGTATACAAATTCCTTCACGATTTGACTCATGTCTACTTTAGTCTCCTCTTATTACAGTGTCATATGTATCTTGAGATCCAGATAATTCCAAATTACTTAAAATTACTTTAATATATTTCCATACCTCTTTGCTTTGGTACCATGTTATCTCCTCCATTCTGAACGCTTTCCTCATTGGATTGCTTGGGGAGCATCTACCTGTGCTTGCAAGCTCAGCTCAAATCTTTCCCTTTGCTCTTCCCAGGAAGTCACTCCCACCTTGTGAGCCTGTAGTTTATTTTCCATAGCTTTATTATAAAATTTGCTGTGTTGTATGATACAATATTCATTACTTCTCTATTTTCCTCATTAGAACACAAATGAGCTCCTTAAAGGTAAATTCTCTGTCTTATTCCTTTCTGTATTTTAATGTCTACCTCTGTGGCTAAGTAATTATAAGTGCTCAGTAAATGTTGAGAATAGGCTTTGAGTCTTTTGCAGTTTCCTTGTCCAATTCTCAATGATTTTTGTAAACTGCTGAGCCTGGGCAGAAAATCCAAGGAACAAGTACTGCTGTGCTAAATAGCTCAAGTCAGTTCGGATGAACCAGGGTAGATGAAACATCCACGTTGTGAGAAGGCATGCCAATGTGTCAGACTGAAGTAAGTGACAGCAAATGAATGAATGCAGTTACACCGTGCAGTCTTATTTTTGTCTCCCTTGACCCCTGCGATCTATCTCTGCAGACTGCCTGTTAGTCTCCCTGAACATTTCCTGAAATGTCTTCCTAAGTTCTCTTCCAATTTTTGGTCCTACAGTTCTACAATAACAGCTATTGATCACTCTGAAATGGGAACATTGCTGGCAAAAGAGGAAAAATAAATAAATAAGAGGGTAAAATATGCACGCCATGACACTAATATATATTTGGAAAGGGCCTGCCAGGAAACAGGAATATCATCCATCATATGAGTTTTGGATTTCAAGTTTTTAAGTATTTTAGTTTCCTTCCAGGATGATTTCTGATTATTTTTGCAACATGATTTGCAAGAGCAGCTGTGAATTACACTCCAATGAATTGGTCTTTTATTATAGAACTATGAGATACCTTGAGAAGCAGTACTTTCTTGCTATTTTATTAATAAGTTTATTAGCCAGTAAAGAAATTTCTTTTTTTTTTTCCTGTATTTTAGGGAAAGATCTACAGGGTATTCATTGTCTCATTATTAGATCAGACTTGTAGTGATTCTCCTGTTTACAGCCTCCCAAGTGCTGAGATTATAGGCAGGGGCCACCATGCCCAGTCACGATTGCTGTCTCAGTGCATGCCGGGGGTGGGGCCGGCACAGCAGGCCCAGGGTTTGAACCTCAGGCCCTTGCAATAAATTTCTTAAGATTTTGAATAGTTAAGTAAGATTAATATGGCTAAATTTCATTTTCCCAAGCACATGTAATTGTAGTGTAATAAATTTTATAGTTTAAATGAATTGGAAGTGACCAGAAATGACAATTGCACAGCATCGCTGAAAAGAAATCTCCTAACTCTTGCTAACAGAATATTCTAATAATGAGACTATGATATATTCTTTAATAAATGAGGGAACTGCTGTTTAGCATGTCACTACTTCAGCAATGCACTATAGGTTATATTATTCAAAAATCTTTCCAATTATTGGCTTGGGAAGACCAGCTTTGCTATTAGCATCTATTTTCACAGGTAGGTTTCCACTTTTTTATATCAATATAATGGTATAGTTAACAATTACCCTCAAAATGACATGTTATTACTAAGCTCCTGGCAATTTAAAAACTAAAGATAGCTATTCTAACCCATTGTTCTAAAGCTGCATTCTAAAACTCCCCTTTTCTATTAGAAAGCCCAGTACTCCATCAAAAAAGAAGAATGATTAAAGGAAATAAAACATAAGGAAATGTACTTTCTGATTACATCTGCACAATTGATGTCTTGCTTTCGTGCCCATGTACTGAAATTACCATTCCTGTTTAAAGCTGAAGCAATCAAAACAAAAACGGCAAGCCCCTTTGTATTGCCCCAGAAAAATAGATCATTTTGAAGGGTGTTTTTGTTGTTTCAAGGATCTGTTTAACCTTCCATTACATAGAACCAGGCTATACCATCTAGCAACAATGATTTAATACCAAATCTTCTGCAAAAGGTTGCTCTGAATACATTTTGTTTATGTTCTTGGAAATCTTGATCAATTACTGTTGCCTCCCTTCCAGTTTATTCTGCCACACATGCTCATTTTGAAAACAGAATCAAATGATCCTAGGACAACACACATTATTTATTTGAAGGCCAACTTTCTGCTAAGGTTTGTTTATAGCTAACAATGATACCCCAGTAATGGGGCCTATTGCATACTTTTTCTCCCCCAAGTCTTTCTTTTCTCTGATAGAAAGCTAATTTTTTGTGTAATATAGCAAGCACACTTTTTAACACTTCACCCCTCTGCTACCTTTCTCAGAACTTCTTTTGAAGCTTGTAAATAAACCTGAAATAAAAATTCTCCTTGGAAGTGAGTGGGTGGTGCTTTATGCTGATTTCAAGACGAAACCATTTTTCACACTTACGAACAACAAGGGACACAATACATATTTCTCTCACTTCTTGATTGAGAGGATATAAACACAAACTGGGAGATATGCCAGTATGATAAATGGGAATTTATTTCCTCTCCCAGTAAAACTATTTGTTGGAAAACTACAAATAGTAGTCTTTCTTGGAGGCTAAGTTAAAGGAAATTCTTTATCCATTTCAGACAGGTGACGATGCCCAATTAGTATTCTGGTCTGTTGTTTCTAATAATTTTTTAAAACTCCCTAGTACGAAACATTAGGACATATGTTTGATAAAAATTATATCTTAGTCCTATAATAGATGTTTTATGCATAAATATTTTTTGTAACTACAAAAGATCCAATTTTCTGAAAAGGAATAAGTATACATTCTTTACAGTTTTTTAGAGGATGTATTTGGATAGAATATTGAAAAAACAAGTTCCTAATGCTTTTTCTTGGTGGAAGTAGGATCTCTCTCTCTCTCTCTCTCTCTCTCTCTCTCTCTCATCTAAATATTTGGCATAATATTCAGAAACAATTCTCCATGGCCAATGGCTAATTGCCAGGCAAATATAATTGCTGCAACAGAAATGATAAATGGTCTTAAAACACTCTCTAGTGGAAACTACCCAATGCATAATGATTTTGGAGCCAAAGAAAAACTAGAGAGTAGAATAGCAGCAGACATCCAATCTAATTATATGTGTCTTTTTAACCAATGAGTGGAAATTGGAGAAAGATAGATTCTCCTTTGTAATCTACTATCTGTCTCAGATCAAAAGAAGCAGGATTCTTAAAGAGTTAGACCTCTTCTACAGAGAAATGGAGCAGTGGAATTTGAAAAGACATTGCTCTTGCCTTAATCAGTGAGAAAAGACCATCTGACCTGAGGGGGAAAGAACATTGCCTTCTAAATTGGTGTTCCCAAGGTTTCTCCCACCCAGTTAGCATTCTGATTTCTAAAACTGCCTTTGTGGGTGGGATTTCAACTTAAGGAACTGCCCCAGAGTAGTGTTTCTGTGTTCAAGGCCAGGCTGAAAGGCAGTGGCATAGGTGGCTTTAGATCGGTTTCCTCGCCAAGTAGAGACTGAAAGAGGATTTTGTGGAGTTGTGGGTAAGCACCAAAGATCTTTTTTGGTGTGATAAAAATATTCTCAAACTGGGTTTTGAGATGGTAGAATAACTACAAATTTACTAAAAAATCGTTGAAGTATACACTCTAAGTAGGTGAATTTTATGGTGCATGCATTGTACTTCAATAAAGCAATTAAAATGCTCAGAAGTAACTTGGTACCTATTACCTAAAAACTAATTATGGGTGAATAGTGGTGCAGGAAATGCATTTGTGGAAATGACTTGGCCCCCAAAGCCAACTTTCTAAATGGTTCTCTTGCATTCTAAAGCCTGTGTAAAGCAAAGGATAAGAGGATACAGGACTGGGAGCACCCAGCTGGGGGCTGGTTCGATTGAGGTCATTTCCCACTTTGTGTTTAATGTCAATGACAGGCATTTGAAAGAGACAATCCATATACGCCAATAAAAGTGAGTGGAAAAGAAACCGCTGCTTAAAATGTCAAACTCTTTCAAATCAAAACAAAAAACCTAATAATTTAATAAGTGGCATCTGCCCTTTCGTTTTTGTACTTTTAAAACTGTGGCTCTCCTTTTGACAACAGAGAAAAAAGTTGACATTTTATATCTGTGCCTGAATCTTTGCTGCTAAAATAAAATAGAACTGAAATAGAATTTAGGATCTTTCTGGAAAGGAGTAAGAGATGCAGAGGAGCACACAGCAACAGGACTATTCACATAGAGTCCTAAACTAGTACCATAGCAGGTAGTTTTATTCTATGGTGGAAGCCAATCTGGTTAGCTTTGTCAATCAAAACTCCCAGGCCTTTGTGCCTTATTGCATGGCTGAATCAATGAAGATGAACAGGCAGTAAGGACATGGACATGATTGTTAGATGCATGTCTTAGTCTTATAGTAAAACTCAGCCTTGGCCTGCTGTTTCATAAATGTAGGATGGGCGGGTGAGAGAGTGTACCTGCCTCGATACCTTCTCATTCTCACTTTCTGTGAAAGTAATACAAAATACTTGTTCTGTAGCTTGCTCAGGATCTGCCTCTAGCTGCAGAGGACTTTCATTCCACAATAAAATTACCAGCAGATGCTCAAAGGAAATCTGGATGGAAACATCAATGACTGATTTCCTAGTAGTATCTAAAAGGAGGTGGAGAAATGTAGATGACATTGTTATAACCTGGGTAGCAAAATCGTTCTGCTTCAGAGAAGCACAAGTTCAGGGTCCACACATGGCCCCTTATTTATTGATTTTTAAATTATAAACTAGGAGTAAGTAACAGCAGGAAAAGTGGTTTTAAGAATGAAGAGATTTGGAGAAGTGTTTTGATGGTTACTCACTATTGCTAACTCAAAATCAAATTATAACACTTGAAAGGAAATGTACCAAGGTGATCACCTCTAAGGGTATTCTTATGGATGATTTTTCTCTTGTATCTTTACAAATTCTGTGCAGCAAATATGCCCTAATAGCATTAGGGAAATGGCATTAATAGAAATTTAAAACACTGCTTACCACTTTGAGGATTCAGAATGTGATGCTTATTCAAGGACCAGCCTCCTAGGTTAGAAGCATCCATCTCAAAACCTTGCAAAACAACTGTCCTTTGCTCCCAGAGAATAAAGTCAGGGCATGTCTCATATTCGTATCCCACAGACACTGCAAACAAGGAGTTAATAGCATATCAGAAAATTGTCAAATATTTGCTTCATGTTCACAATGCTTCTAAGTCTGTGGAATTTGCTTGCATTACTGACCTCTAATTTGGGTTGAGATTTGACAGCAAATATGTTCAGCCACCACAGTACAACTTCACACCGAGGATACCTTCGCTTACCCAAAAGTGATCAGCAAGTAGCTCATGTTGGGTAAATTTGTGAAGTGAATAAATGAATGAATGCTGTCATTTGGTGCATACCATATGTTTGTGAATGTTAAGCTTTATTCTAGGCTTCTGAGTTGGAGTCTGTGCTGCAAAACTGAAGAGAGAAGCTCTCTACACGATGAAACTGTGATAGTATAATTTATCCCTACCTTTATAAGAAAAGTATAGTAAAGGCTGATTTCTTAATTGTATAGAGTGCAAAATGGACTCAGAAAACTGACTTTGGAGTATTAAGTCACTTTTGCAACAACTGACTAAACATGAGACTAATCTACATTGATTTGGGCAATTTATATTTTTTCTGTGCTAGCTGGCCTTTAGTTTGCTGAGAAGACTGACTTTGCTTTGAATGCTGCAAGTGTAAATTCCGCTTTGTGCACATTATGTTTTGGGCTCTGCATATAGCTAACCAATGAGACATTGCCAAACATTTGGCTTCAGTTCCTACAAAGCACAGATGTTGTGCATTAAACTTGGAACCCTGGTGTGTTGCTAAAATGGGAAATGTAGACTGTGGTGTCTTGGGTGTCTCTACCCTATTGAAATATATATATAGCCCATGCATACCAAATCCTAGCCATTTTCCCAGTTGGTAAGCCCACTTACCTGTTGGAACCCCAGACTTCTGCTTCCTAAATTTAGGATGCTTTCCCTATCTTCATAACATTTTGAGCCGGAGGGTATTCACCCGGTACACTACATAGCCCCAAAATTCTCCTTCCTTTCTTCAGCTTCCAATGATCCTAGTTGGCCTGTCATATTCCACTTTGAGCACTTAACTTTATCTGACTCTATTTTTTTTACTTTTTGTTTTTTAAAGAGATTACAAATTAGAACTAAAACAAAAAATTGCAAATGATACAGAATTTCATGGAATAAAACAACATGAATTCCATAGTACTTATTTACTACATAGTGTCATCTTCCAACCAGTTATTCATACTACCAGATATGTGCATGCAAAATTGGAAGAAGAAAGAAAAAACCCCAAAAACATATAAGAAATTAAGAAGATAAAAAGTACAAAGAGTTGAAAAAAGGAGACAAATAAATTAAGTATTGTCACTGTTTAGGTTTCTCTAGAGAGCTCAGTTCTTCCTTTGTCATTTGGTTATGAGACTTGATAATGAAAGCAGGTTTTTAAACAATAGCAACATAATAGGTCTGAAAATTACAAAATAGAGCAAACTACTTTTGGTTTTAGGTGAAGGGAAAAATGATCATTTTAGTCAAACTGATTTGTATGTTCATGTCCATGTGTGTGCAAATGCACAGACGTAGATCAGCCAAAAAGTTTTTGTGATTACAAATACACTCTTGGGGCCAGGGAGATAGCTCAGTGGCATAAATGTCTGCCTGCCAAGTGCAAGGTTCTGAGTTCAATTCCTGATAAAAAAAACCAAACCAAACCAAAACCCCAAAATAAATGCACAACTCTTTAACTGTGAATCATGTACAACCAATTTTAAATTTCAGGCTGCATTGCCTTTCCCTTCCACTCGGCCAAAGCTTATAGTAGGGATCAGGTTGGTCCATGCTTAGAAGGGCTCCATGCTTGCCTTGATGCTCTAATGCCAGCATCATGCAGGATTCTCTCTATTTTCATTCACTGGGTCCTGAAAATCATAAAGCTAGTTCTGATGTGATGCACTTCTGTCAGCCATCAGCTGGTGAAGACTCATGGAACAGAAACTCATTTTAATATTAGTCTCCATCAATCATTATCAGTGAAGATCAATGGAAAAGGAGTAGGTAGTATAAAACGGAATTCATTTCTAACTAGAAACTATTTTGGGATCATCTTTCCAATGCTGAGATGGGTAGAAACAGCATCTCAGAGGTGAAAGGCATCTCAGAGGTAATGTAGTTTGCGTTATACTCATGGCACAAATCAAGGCTGTCTATAGTCTATCCAGTCTCTCACCACAGCCTCTAGTTGCTAAAACACCTTAAATTAGTTGGTTTTAGATTAGGAGACAGAACAGACTTTGTCTCTTAGATATGTCTTCAACTAGCAGTGTGGGTGCAAAGGAGTTGCTCTCCATCTCTGTGAGTTGTGTTTTTTGTTGGCAGCAAGATGATGACAGGGTAACCAAAAATGCTGATTCTTAGACCCTTTTGGTGACACTTTATTGTTAATCTGGTAAAGGTTATGACAATTCTTTTTAGAAAAGAATAAGCACACAAAGAATTTTGTGTATAATTCTAGTTGATTCATTGATCTCATGAAATTCAAATAAAATTCTCAGATTAAATAGTGCTGCACTAGATAATTCTTTTCATTCCCCTTTAGCACTAACACTCTATGATTGTAAATTTTATTCATTTTAGATTGCATTTTATAAATTTAAGTTGAGGGTTAAATCCAAAAACCAGGCAGAACAGTGTATCTCATGTTGGAAAATGAGACTGTACATTAAGGGCAATGTTGGTGTGTAGATTAACACAGTTTCTGCTCCTCTTGCCAGGCATTTAAAAGTCTTGATTAATAAATAATCAGAACAACAATAATTACAAGTTCCCTTAAAGCCATCATCTCCTTCTCCACAGTATGTCTGGCAATTACTTGATCTGCCTTCTGTACACTGTAAGCCTGTTGAGCTCCCTGAGAATCCCTTCCCCGGAAGGTGATTGCACAGTTTTGCAAATAAGTAGTGTGCCCTGGTGACCTCTGATGGTGGATTGGAGCCTGTTTTTTCCCTCTCAGTAACAGTTAAAGATCATCCTAACTCGGTAGCAGGAAATGCTTACATAAAGCATCAATTAAGGAGTTCTCAATGCAATGGTAATGAGATATGTCTACTCTTTTCATCTCCTTCTATTTGTTCTCTGAATTGCTCTCCAGTCCACAACAAAAAAGTGCACTGGCTGCAAACCCCACAATTATATTACTTTTTTCTCCCCAGTCACAGCAAATAGCAATAAGGCAACCACTTAATAAGCTCCTTCTAATTTTTATTAGATTTACTTTCTCCTGAGAAAGCTCTATGAGCTAATAAAGTTATAATTTATACTTAAGACTTGTCCAAAATTTCAACTGACTTTAGTGAGAATGGCTGTGTGTTGGGGGGTATTTTTGTATGGGTCTCCTTGCTCAGAGTCACAAGACAAGGTTCCTGAGAACAGCCTACTTTAACATAATCCTAGAACTTGAAGTCGGTTGATGAAAAGGCAGAAGTTTCACTCTGTGAACTTGAGCTGCTCTCCAAATACAGAGAGAAGTGAAAAGTGCAGGAGCAACCAACCCTAGATTCATGGAAACAAACTGCAATGCACTAAACACCTACAATTTTTCTTTTTCTTTTTTTCCTATATTTTAGGGAAGAGTCTAACAGGATGTTCAGGATCTCACTACTAGATCGGACTTGTAGTGATTCTCCAGTTTACAGCCTCCCAAGAGCTGAGATTACAGGTATGCACCACCACACCTAGTCTCAGTTGATGTTTCAGTGCACCCTGGGGGTGGGGCCCGCATGGCAGGCCCAGGGAATCAAAGCCTCAGCTCCTGCGCCTGCTTGCAGGCACTTTAATCTGCTGAGCTATTTGGCTGGCCTTCCTACAAATTTTCTTTTAATTAAATATGAGAGGAAAGGTTTATACCATGACTGGTGCTTAAAATACTCAGGCTTGACACCACACTGCCTGATACGGCAATAGCTGTGGTTCAGCTAAATAAGTAGAATGGGCCACTACCATTTTTCAGCCATCCTGTGCCTATCATCTTTGATTAACAACACAGCGTGTTATGAGGCACTGGACTGGGGACTAAAAGACAAGTTTAATAGGAAGGAAAACATAATTCATCAACATTTCAGTGAAGTCAGAGGTGCAGTCCTATGAGTAGGTGGCAAAGCCCTTTGCAAAAGGAACATGAGGCTCTTGACAATAACTCTTGGCTAAGGAGAAGTCTCATTAATATCTCTCTGGAGAAGTGAGGGTGAGAATGCAGGTGTCAAGAATCAAGAATTAAGGACATCACCAGGAGGTGTTCCCATGGCTCAGAGAATGTATGTTTCACTATTAACTCTCTGCCTTCCCACTATGTCAGTCCAGGATCCCTTTGCTCCCTTTCCCTGCTCACTGTCAGTCTAGTTCCCCTTTTGCATTTCCTCCGAACTGAAAATATTGTACTTGTTTCTAAAGAAGATAGGGTGAAAGACTGTAGCTTGCTCCTGAAGCCACTTAACATAGGAAAAATAACTGAATGCTCATCCATACTTATTCAAGCATTTGAATGACAAGGGGACTGCAAGAAGGCTGAGGGCCATGTTGTTCCTGACATCCAGTTTAATGACTGATCCATTTATCTATAAAAGTTTGGGTAAGAGATAGACATTAAATAGCCAAGGTACAGATGCCATGCAATGAAGCTGATGTGTGAAAAATGAAAAGATTAAGCAGATGATTTTTCAATAGCTTAAGGCTAATGCTTCAGAATCATAATGGTTTCATTTAGGAAGGCAATATATAATTAAAAGTAGTCTATCTGATAAAGTAGTCAGTGTTAGAAATTTACAT
>NDGN010386797.1:0-15081 GCA_002564285.1 Tympanoctomys barrerae
GTACATGGTCTCAGGGTAAATCCTGAGGGGATTTGACTGACTTTGTTGGATAGCAAAATTTACATTTTTAGTTATATAGTTCTTGCTTTAACTTGGTCTTAACCATACAGAAGAAAAGTGTAACCATGAGGTATAAAAAGTAAAGCTATATTAATGTGCTGAACTGTAAAAGTTAAAGTCAAAAACTTCAGACAACTGACAGTTGTGCTGATAACTCACTACTATTATGTACTATGGGGCTATATTGGGTTATTTTGCTGAATTCAAGTAAGTACAGTCTTTGGACTGGCATCAAGTTTGAATAGGTCCTTTAAAGACTTCTCCAGATACATCTTCTCTAATAGCAATGGATCACCCATCTCTGACAAACCAAAACAAAAAAAGGGGATATAAAGGACCGTTTTCTTGTGAAAAAGTATATGCATATACAAAATAGTTATGATAGATATACAGCTACTTTCTCTTGGTTCAATGAGAAGAAAAGTTTGTACTAATATTTCTAGACAAGATTTTGTCTGCATCTTGTCCTCTGAATAACTACTATGAAAGCAACAATAGGCAATGTGTTCATTATTGTAACTGTCCTGCTAACCTGTTTTGAAACTGTTTCATTGCTATTTTAGCAATGAAAATAGTTTTAATTCTCATTAAAATGAATAAAAAACATAATATTAAATAAATAAATAAAAATAAAGTCCAACTCGTATTTTTTTGCCTCTCTGAAAATATCAGCCATTTCAAGCATTTCATCTCTCTGTGAGTATAGCAACATTGTGTTACTCCTATGAGCCAGACAGAACTCTAGCAATGCTCCTTCCCCCACCGGTTTTCTCCAGTCCCCCTCCAAGAACAGATTGAACAAATTTCTTTGTTGCAACTCATCCGTTTACACCATCTAACCCTACAGAACACCTCCGACCTCACAACCAACTATTGTTTTCTACTTCACACTCCCTAATCTATTTTCCATACTCTAACAAGACTCTATTCAAAGTCTGTCTTGTGCCTACAACAAAAAGAAAACCTTGTTATTTATTTATTTTGGAGTTTTGCCTGGCGTCACCCAGACACACAACCCTTCCTTCACATCCCTTTTCTCGCTGATCTCCCTCCAAGCACAACAGCTTTTGTTGCTGAGTCTCCCTGGAAAGTTCTTTTGTCCCCTGGTTAATTTGCATGTGTTCTTCACACCTCAGCCAACCACTGCTTTCTCAGAGAAGTCTTTTTTATGTTTTGAGTTCTCTATCAAATTTGTGTCAGGATCCCACATTTGTATTGAAGACTTACCTCTTCTTTCTGGCTCATGTCACAATTCAGGTTTTTCTTTGTTCATAAGACTAATTTGATGGCATGTGTAACTACACACAGAAATGCACAGTGCTGATTTTAGTTCCTACTCATTTCCAGCTTTTTAACAAAGTGGGTATCCAAGGAAAAGACCGAATAAAATGTCTATGAGAAGTAATTCCGTGCCAACATATTCATGTCCACGGGTAAGTAATTAAGCTACCTGGAAGAATCTGGCAGGCTTACCCCCAGCCAGGCACTCCTGCTCCACAGCTCTGCACCACCAGACTGTTTTCAAATATAAAATGTGTGGGAAAGATTGGCTATAATTTAATGAATTGACAATGCACTATACCTTGTGAGAAAATATAATTATACAGAACTTAATGCAACTAGAATTTACTAAGCCCATTCTGGATGAGACTATATAATCATAAATACAAATGTAGCAATATTGGTATTTCATCTTATTGGCTAAAATGATTGTAGGACTCTATTTTGCAGATTGAATTACTATCAGAATCTACAGCTCATACGGTACTTTCATTTGATTTATTCAAACAATTTGTTGTATCTCATCTTGATCTTATCAAACATACAATGGGAAATAACTGTAGTTTCCACTATGATTTTTGAGATTGACTAAAATCACTTCAATAGATCCTCGGGGAGCGTTTAGCACTTCAGAATTTAACTGAGGTTTTAATAACTTAGGTTTATGGAGCAGATACAGAGATAAAAATGTGTCAGATTTGTTATAAACAGGAAAAATACTTAAACTGATCAATTTAGTTAACACTACTATATCTGAGATCATAAGCAAGGATGAGATAGACATGTCATAATTCATGCTCTTGAAATATTAACTTTGAGTGTGCAAGAGAAGCCAGCCTGTGGACACCTGTGTGGAGAGTCTCAGCATTGTGAAATATATTCTTGCAGATGATTGGGCAAATAAAAACAAAGTGAACAATAAATCATTTAGGCTAATGATGTTGCTATGAGGAGTTTTAGCAAACCCGCCAAGCAAAAGTGACCCCTACTGGGCAAGCAGACAGGACAGAGGAAATACATTTTATGGTTTAACCTGTATGATTGTATTGGTGTTAGTTATTAGTCAAAGCTTCCAAAATTGATGAATTTCTGACTAAATTCTTTATAAGGAATTCGATGGCTTCTTACTTTTACTAATATCTCACCAATATTTGTTTCTGTTCAGAGGAAGTGAATTGAATTCTGAAGTGTAAAATACTTCCTTCAACCTGCATCATCATATGTGAGTCATTACAATACAACTACTCCTTTATTTTTTGGCCAAATGTGAAAGAATTGAGAAATCTGTAAAACTACTGAGAACTGTGGCCCAGTTGACAACATACTTATCCATCTAGCAAAATTAGACAACTTTCCCTCTTTCAAAAAAAACCCATCAGATTTAAAATGTGATCTACAACCCGGGGTTTCTCCCACAATTTCCAAAGCATGCTCATCATGAAGTTCTGTTGTTGGGCTTGAGTGACTGTGAGGTATTCATTTCTAGGTTGCTGCAATAATTGTGTCGTCATTCCTTATGTCCATCCAGTTCCCAGTGGTAGCCTCCCAAAGCTATTCACATTCTTCTTTTTTAAAAGCTTCTCTGAGGTGTAATTGACAGAAGCAGTGCAAGGTCAAGGTGCACCTCAGTGGCAGCAAGCTTGCCTCACATGCACAAGCTCTACATTCATCCCCAGTATCAAAAATCCAAAATAAACATCGTTTCAACTGTGTAATTTTATTTTTAATGTGTATATAATTATAATGTTATCCCTATAGTCCGGAAAAATGAATGCATTCATCATCCCCAAATATTTTCTCTTGCTGCTTAGTAATCCCTTTTCTTTTCCTGCCAATTGCCAACCTTGTCTCCAAGCAATGTCTGACATACATTTTAGCACTCTACATTGTACATCTTTTTTTTTTATTTTTGAAACTTATGTGAAAACAATCATATAGTATATACTTTTGGAGGATGAAGTCTGGCTTGTTTTACTCAGTACAATTATCTTATAATTCATCCATGTTGTAGCACATATCAATTGTCCATTCAATTTTTTTATTGATTAGCAGTGCATTGAATGATGTACCATTGTTTTGATTTTGTTAATCCACTCTGCTATTGATACATATCTGAGCTGTTCCCATGCTAGCTAGTATAATATGCCTGATATGGACATTCTCATGTAAGTCTTTCTATGGAGATAATTTCATATCTCCTGAGTAAATACAACTGGAATGTTATGCTTTTACTTTAAGAAATTGTCAAAACTATCTTCCAATAATAGCTGCACTCACCTATGTTTCATGATAGATAAGAGTTCCTGTTCTTTCATACCTTCTGGAACACTCAACAAGACTGGTCATTTTAATTTGTTCCTTCCAATACTTACAGTGGAATTTCTTTGAAGTTTTAATTCACATTTCCATAACAACTAATTATGTTGATTGTTTCATCTCTTAAATTGCCATTCATTTACTTTTTATGGAAAAGTAACAGTGATAAAATCAGTGGCTAACAGTGGCTAACAGCTAACAATGATAAAATCAATGGCTCATTTTTAACTGAGTGCCTTATTTGTTAAGTTTGAAATTCTAATAATTCTTTATATATTTCAATAGAAATTATTTAAATGGAGCATAATTTACAAATATTTCCATCTACTCAAGCTTATCTTTTCGTTCACCTTAATGGTGTTACTAAAAGACAAAAAATTCACTAATTTGTTCTTTGGTACATTATGCTTTGGTTGAAAAGAAAATCTTTGCCTGAGACACAAAAAATTGTTTTACTTGTGTTTTCTTAAAATAGTTCTATTATTTTTGTGTGTGTGTGTGTTTTAGTGAAGGGTCTACATGGTGTTCAGGGTCTCAGTACTAGGTCGAACTCATAGTGATTCCCCTGTTTACAGCCTCCCAAGCGCTAGAATTACAGGCACACACCACCACACTCAGTCTCAATTGCTGTCTTTGTGTGTCTTGTGGGCAGGGCTGGCACAGCAGGCCTGGGGAGAGACTATCCGGTCCCTGCACCTGCTTGCAGGACTTTCATCTGTTGAGTTATTTGACCAGCCCAAGTTTTATTAATTTTGACCTTACATGTAGGTGTATGATTCATGCTGAGTTCATTGTTAAATTGTGAGGTACTCTATTTATTCACACCTTTCTTTGAAAAGTTTTACTTTCTTTCATGTAATTAAATTAGTGTCTCATTGAAAATCAATTATTCACATACACTTGCACCTATTTCTGTTGTATTGGCATATATTTCTATCCTGGTGATAGCACTAGACTGCTAAGTTGGTTCCTTTCTGATGTAATTTTTTCTACTTTAGTTCCTTTCCATTTACCTGTGAATTCTCATCAATGTCAATACAAAAATATCTCTTGATATACTGAGTGGCAGAGCACTGAGACTGTACACTGACTTGATGTAAATTGGCCTGCTAACAGTGTTGAGCATTCCCACCCACGAAAACTGCACATTTCTCCATTACAGGTACGTTTTACTTCCCTTAGAAGACTTTACACATTCCATACTTTCTGTAAAATTTTTTAAAATATTTTTGATACTCTTGCACATAGTATTTTTAATTTATAATTATTAGTTGCCAGTTTTTTTGAAATATAATTGATATTGTCTGTCAACTTTTTACTTTGAAATTTGCCATCATTAATTGTTTTTTGTTTTGTTTTTGTTTTCTTAGTCTATTTGATTATCTATATGGATAGCAATGACTCTTACTTTTCAAAAGATGCCTTTTGGAGCATCCTCCTCCCCACCCCTGTATTTCACTAATATCTCATTTCATTTTTTACGTTGAAACTATTAAACCTTTCATCTTTAAGTACTACACGAAGCACAATTCTTCAAAAGCTGTTCTTAGTGGTGTGAAAAAATGATTTATTGTTCACTTTTTTAAAATGTTAAAGTAAATTCTCAAATTTCTAAGACAAATCCTACTTGTCGCTATACATTTTTTGTTTTAAAAATTGTTGAATGCTACTTGCAAAACTTTTCTGTACAGTTTCTATGTCCGAGATCATCACATACTTTACTCTGCAGTTTCCTCAGTATACTTTTGTGGGTTTTGGCCTAGTAGAATGAATTGTGTTTTCTCCTTTTTGATTTTCTTGAATATATTTGTAGACTGGTTATTATTTCTTCTTTAAATATTGTATAGAACTCCTCGGGAGAGTTGAAAGTAATGGAATTTTTCATCGAAGATATTTTTCCACTTCATATTAACACTTAAACCATTGACATAAAATTATTCATAATATTCTATTATTGTCATTTCTCTATATACAATGTCTGTTTCAATATTTTCCTTATCATTCCTAAGACTCACAATTTCTCTCTTTAAAGGTCCCTTGTCAGTTTTTTAGCTAAAAAATATATATAGAGATTTCAAAAATCTAGAAATCCCCTGTTTGAAATGCAATCATCAAGTATATTAATTTCATCAAACATTCTGAGGATTCTAGGAGTCAGAACCTAAAATTTGGAGACACCAATGAGACTGTAAAGCTAACAGAAAATGGGGTATAGACAATTAGGAGACAAAGGCGACCCTTGATCTCTTTTTCACTATAGCACTGACCCCCGCACCTCTACCAGCTCCCCCACTCATTGCAAGGAGTTAGTCTCATTTCATTCTGATTTCTCCAACTGCAATTGACATAAGAGAAATATAACTTTAAATCTGCTAGATAGTAGATATGTGGAGTTTGTGTGCCCTGAAATTAAAGGATGAATTCTAAAGGACAAAGAAGGCTAAAACTAAAAAAGTTTAAAAGTTTAATTAATACAGCATAAAAGTTTAATTTATACTGCAAAGTCACAATGTGGGTACAACATGGAAAAACTATAATGAGCTTACAGGATTGCAGGTCTAGCTACTTGGCTAATATTGGTCCAGTAGGTCAGCATGTCACATAGCAAGGATGCAGGGAAAGAACAAAGGCATTTGAGGAAAGGATGGGTCTGGATGCTCTGGTCACCCACCTGGGTGACTGTTCCCTATCTGGATTTTTTTGACCAAGTAGTACTAAGTGGGTTTTTTGTATATTTGTGCAATTTCTGCTTTGTTAACACCTTAATGAATTTGTTTTCTCCTCTGATTTCCTGGAATCTAGATTGAAATGTAACTCATTGTCCTACAGTTCAGCATCATACACGCAGTCAAAATTCCAGTGGCTTGGAAGACAGGAAAAATCAGTTGAGGAATCTTCTCTTAGGTTTTGTATGACTTTGAAAGAATTACTGATCCCCTTTTTAAGTATTTGATTCTGTGAAAGATGATACAATTAATTTTTAGCTGCATTCTAGATTTCCTAGATTCTGTACTTGATGGTGTCCACTGAATATTTAGATTAAGTAGATCCATGTTTGTATTAATTAATTCACATCATTTTTTATATTTGGAAAAAAACTATGCTTTCTTAAATCTAATGAACATTTTCACATTTACAACAGGAAACGTATTAAACCCACAGATTCTCTGAGTGTGAAAACAAGGTAAATTTTCCTCCAGCAATAAAGCAGCTGCTAACACAACTTGCTGACTTGCAAATCATTAGTGAATGCTTCAGCGCATTTTTTACTTGTTGACATTGTGCAAAGTCAGCTCCTGAATGCCCATAATTGTCAGAATCATGATTTGATTTTTTTCACGATAGAAAATTATTTGATTAGTAGGAAATGCTGTCCAACACATTATATAACAATTATAAAGTATACATTGCAATTAAGTTCTTACTTAGATAAACAGAAGTGCTATTTTGCATGTCATATGTGATGACATTCAGGAAGATAAAATTAGCCCATCGTGCTGAGGTGCTACAACTTTTATCAAAATGCCCTGAGAGAGGAAAAGCTAACCTGATGAGCATTATTCAGTTTTGGTTAAGTGATTCCTATGCAGTTTAGGTCACAACCTAGAACCAATTAAAATGGTTTAGGTTTTAAGTTGCAGACAGACATGAGAACCATGGTGCAAAACTCTGTGCCAAGAATTTATATGCAAAACACTGAGGTCAAAGCACATTTTTTTCCTTATATCATCACCATCCTCAAGTCAGAGAATATTTATAGTAGCTATTAAAGAGCTTAGAATAGTTACATAATACAAACCCAAGTATGATGGAAATTCAAAGTACCATCTCATATCAATGCTATTCTTGCTAAATGCTAATCCTCTTAATGAATTCCAGAACATTTGTACTGCTCCCACTCTCAGTGCTAGGCACTCCTATCCAAAAAACTGTAGGAGGCCAAGTTTAGCAGCTAACTTACCATATGTAATTGTTTAAGTTCTGGAATAATTTGCTTGAAAATTTGGATGAAGTATTGCTGAATTTTAAATGAGAATTAGTTCATTGTTTAAAGTCATCACTTTCTTTGTGTGAGATATATCTCAAACACCTTATGGCACACAGAGAGCGCTTCAGCCTACCAAGACGAACATACTTGTTCACAAGGCAATGTTTCACTTCTGTCCACTCTGCATAGAAATCAAAACTGCAGTGTTTCTGACTACTTGGGCAAGGAAATATAGGAAGCAATGCGCTGCTTGACAGCTCCCTCAGAAAAGCACTTTGTCTTTTCATAGTTAAGCTTTCACTCCACCCGCAAGGATGCATCTCTCTAAGAGAGAGGACTTGGTCTTCCTAGCTGCTGTGTTAACTGCATGCAAAACAGGACCTGGTGGAAAGCAGGCATTAAAAGAATTTCCTGAATGAATGAGCCAATCTCTGTCCCCAGCAGTGAATGGCAGGATAGTATTTACCTAGATATTATAAGAACATTTATTTTATTACCACTTTTAAGTAATAGTGCTTTATTTTCAGTAACTACGCTCTTCTTTTCTCATCTACAGCATCATAGTAATACTTCCTTACATTTTTTAATATTGAAATATTTTTATACACCAAGGTAAGGGACTTCACATGTCACTTCATTAAAATGTAATAACATCATTTGTGTTCAAAACAGAAGAAAATAAAGACAAAGATATGACAAAATTGCCAGAGCCTGTACAACTGGTGCACTGTGACAAAGTCCAAAGATGTGAGCCAAGGTCAATCCTAAGGCATAAACATTATGTTTTTTAAACCAAAAACTTCCCTATGGTCATAAAAAACCAGATTTTTTTTCTCCAAATACCAAGCACATTATAAGCTAATTCTCATGTTTAAAAATCAGGAAAATGTATACATATAAAAATATATAATATATATACATATATAACATATAAATATATAATATATGCATATGTACCATATAAATGATATATACATATATTATATATTATATATAAATTATATATATTATATAATATATTATATTATATATTATATTATAATATGTTATATATTATTAAATATTATATATATTATAAATATATATATAAATTATTCTCAGTTTTTAAAGTATAACTTTTATCTTTTGTAGGTGAGGATTATTTATTGCTACTAAATTTTCTACTATGTGTTGATGATAATTATAAAATTATCTTGTTAAGTTATTTCCTGAAAAGTACTGTTTTTCATATGCCTCCTTAAAACTTCTAATTCAATTAAAATGTTCTCTTACTTTCTAGAAACATTATTTTACTCTATTTATTTAAAACAATAAAAGCATACAGCTGCTGATCTTTGGTTCTTTCTTTTTTTCTCTTAATTTCTACCATTGAGACTTTAGCTTCAATTTCCTCTCTGTTGAGCCATATTTGAAGTTACTGCTTGTGCCCCGGCTTTTAGCAGAGTTAAAGATGCATTCAGTCTCAGTTTCTCCAGCATTTGGTGTCCTTAAACACCCTCTGCTCTAAAGTAAGGCTTACCCTACCACTGAGGGAGATCAATAAATTCGTCCTTTTCTGCTATCAGAGAGTTCCATTTTCTTATAAAGAAATGCAAATAAAAAATAATAAAAAATATAAATATACTAAAGTACCACCAACTGAAAAATAATCAAATATATTGTGTTAGCTGATTCTATTTTCAATATATTTTATATAATTATTTGCATTATATTTCAAAATGTATGAACTAGAAAACATGTAAATATTAAAACTTAAATGACATAAGGAGGGAGAAGTAATCCAAGATGCCTACCTAATCCTTTCTAAAATTTTAAATAGTTGTACTGTTTTGTGTCTTTTCTGCTATAGCAAGTCTTTGTTGCTTTTTATTTTTACTTTCTGTGCCATTATCTCTCCTATAAAAACCTTCACTTAAAGGTATGCATGAGGCAAAATTGGGCATAGACTGTATTTTAGAACATTTTAAGTGCTTGTTAATCAAAGGCTCTATCATTAATAATAACACCTAAAATTCAAAGTCATCCCCTTTCTATTCACTACCATGTTCCATAAAGTTCTTTATTTATGCACTGTAAAATAGTTTAGACTGATTATTTGCCTTGAATGGGTAGTGATAAGATTGGAAAATGATAATAATCCTTAACACAAAACAAGTGATTAAAAAGGCATTTTGTGTTTCCTATTTGTTGGAATAGTAAATTTTACAAATCTAGTTTGCATGAGTTTGTTTTCTTTTAATATTTTGACTGTATGTTAAACAAGAGTAATAATGAGGCCAGGAGATAAGTAAACAATAGACAGCTAAGATCTAGACCTGAGCAAACCAAGATAAGCCCTGGAAAAATCAGAACACACGGAGCAAGAGGCACACTGAAGAGCGTCCTGGGAGCTGGGAGCTGGGGGCTGCAGGATCTGGGGAAATCTGTTCTTGTGTTGTCAGAGCCCTAGAGAAAAAGGACAAGCCAGGGTTTCAAAGGAAAAGGGACCAGGTAGGCTACAATGCGGCCTGGAGGTGCTAGGGCAGTAGGCTCCTTCGGTGGCCAGAGCCCAACTAAAACTCTTCATCACAAGCCAGATGAGACTGCCCGAGTGTATATAAATGCCTGAACTCAGGCTCCTCCGTGGCGTCTCCCCTTGGAGTCCCTCACAGGGAGAGCTTAGCTTATTCTTTCTGATAAACGAGACTCTATTCCTTCCCCGCTGTTATGTCCTTGCACTGTGTACTTTATTCTCAGAACAAGAACCCAGGGGAAGGGAAGTTAGGTTGCCATAATACATTTGTACATTTCTAAATTTCAGAAACTATCTTCAAAATAAATATCTCAAATATTCCTCATAATGAACTTCGCACATTCAGAAACACTGGTTGAACAACCAAGGTGCCAACGTTTAAAGAAGCAGAAGCATGAACATTATTTCAGGGTCCGAAGGTACCAGCTTGGGTGTTCTGGGCATTAAGCTTGACCATGAAATGCCAAGCTTTTCTGTGGACTACGGCAGACGTAAGGGAAGAGAGACTGTCTGCCTGCGATGGGGGAGATGCCCTGGCTTGGGCACATTCTTTCTTCCAGCTATGGATAGAAACTGAGACAGAGGAGATCAAGGAGATTTAAAGGACAACCTAGAAGACAGAGTAACAAGGAAAGAGGTGCACACTTATTGCTCAGAAAGTGTAGCATCCTCAGAAAATGGGCATGAAATAAAAAATGATTCATAATCAAAACTGACCTTTTGAGGGTCTAGTTTTTGATTATAATATCCTTACATTTGCCTTAGTATAAAAATATCGCTGTTCATCACCGAGCTCCATCATTTCCCTCCTCCGCCTCCCTCATCTCTCTGCGCACGCATCCTCGGAAGACCCGTCCTCTCTCCTCTCCTCGGTTCTGCCAGCTACAGCCTATTACCGCGGAGTATTTGACATCTCCTGTGGGGGCTCATCCTTTGCTCACAAATTTCCCTGGACAGAAATCGGACTCCCACACTGAATCTGAATCACTACAGCTCCTGTAAAATGGTTTCACTTGCTCAGAAGTCTACTAATAATTCATATAAAATTTCTCCGGGAAAGAAAAAATGGAAATTGATTGGAAGCTGATAACTCTTCTTTACTGCAATGTGCCTTAACCCACAGTTTAAATTCCATGTTTTCTACCAAATCTTGTCCAACTAAATCAGGCCCGAACCAAATTAGGTTCTTCTAATTTAGCACATCGCACGGTCACCAGAACGTGCTTTACAGCACTACTTTTGACCTCTTGCTCATTCTGAGATGCTGCCTACATAAAGGAAGCATAATTTTCATTTCTTTTAGACCTGATTCACTGAGTGAGGAATAGCGTGGTGGAAGTTTGGTGGCTACTGAGGTAATTCTTCAAGCTTTGTATGTGAAAAAGCAAACATTTTGAGTACATGTCTTCATAATGATTACCCTCTACAATAAACTACCTCAATTTTTCAAATAATTAGTTAAAAACTAAGGTTGAAATAATTTTCATTCATACTTTTTTCTGCTCTATGTTGAAGAAAATATAGTAACTCCCCTGTCTCCCTCTCTCCTCCCACTCCCTCCGTTCTTTTCTCCTTTTTTTCTTTTCTTTTTTTTAGGGGGTGGGGAGGGTGTCAAGATCCAAACCAAGGCTTTCACGATTTTTTTAATAAGTTGATAATTGGTCCAAGCTGGGCTCAAACTTGAAGTTTTACTGCATGAGCACGCGCGCTTCCCTGCATGAGCTAGTATTATAGGTGTGTACCACCATGCCTGTGTGACTTTTTCTCTTACAATTAAAAAACCTGATAGTTCTGCTATAGCATAGATAGTAAATGTGATTACATGAACATGGTATGTTAAGTATATGTAAAGGAAATAAGTATAATACTGTACTGTGCTTATAAATGCTACTGAACAAAATACCAAATATTTTATTCATAATATATTTTCTACTTGGAAATATAGCAGGTGGAACCAAAAGTACCTATCCCAATCATTTCAGCTGGGAATGGTGGTGCATGCTTGTAATCCCAGCACTTGGGAGGCTGAAGAAGGACTGTGACCAGTTTAAGGCCACCCTGGGCTACATCGTGAGTTTAGAGCCAGCCTTAGTGCTGCTAATATTTGGTACACAGCCCAACACAGGGAGTTTGAAGATTGGCAAAGATGGGTTTAAATTCTCATTTCATAACTTGATGGTTTTATAATTTTAAGTAAATTATTTAATTTTTCTGAAGCCCATCTTATCTCAACCATTAGAAAAATAAGATAATATTGCCTTTCTCAGAACTTAATGAGAATTTGATGTAACATTATTGTTAATATTCTTGACATAATATGTGCTCATTATTGCTAATTTGTTTACTTCTGGAAATATTAGAATAATAAAAAAAAATCTCTGAGTGACCTTTGGAGTCACCAGTACAGTATTTCACTCAGAAGAGTTTCAGTCAGCTGGGTGCTATGCGCTGTCCTCATCCTCTCTTCACTTTCCTCCTGTGTGATTTTCTACCTCTCTTGGCTTCCATGGCAACTGGGAACACAAACTAAGTTGCTCTTTGGAAAGCGGTTAGTAGCTTGATTGCGATCACCGTTCAAAATACCAGTTTCTCCATTGCTACAGAGAACTAAATCATAAACTGCTCTCAGGTCCTTTTTAATTTTCATTTCTAAAATTCCAGGTGTAATGCTAAGAGTAACAGTGGCTATATAGCCTTAAAATTTGTATTAAGTGTTGATTGTGTGCGATTTAGTTGTAAGCGTTGTGCCTGGCTAAACTCCACAGGAATAGGAGTGGCTAAACTCCACCCGAATCCAGCCTCCCACCAGGTGGCTGCCCTGGAACAGCCCATTTAATACTTGTGCTCTGGTTTCCTCAAATGAAAAACCTGAGAATAAAAATGTTTACTTCTCAGGGCCATTATGTAGATTCACTTAATTGATTCATGTTATCAACATATTTGGAAAGTAGCAAGCATTGTGTTAATGCCAGTGTTTATTTCCTTGCGTGAGGCACTGTCATGCATTATTAAGTGTCCACTATATTCTTTGAAATGGTTCTCTGATTACCATCTTTATAGAAGAGAATTTGAAGCAAAATAGCTTCAGTGGCTTTTCTAAAGCAAGAAACAAAGGAGCTTCAAACCTAGTATTGCCTCAACCCTCTACATTTCTTTACAATTATATTCCATAACTATTATATTTTTTTCCTTAATGCCCTTATAAATTATGCAAGATCACATTTTATACATACATATGATAAACTCCTTATAAATGCTTGTTCCTATATCAGTTCTGTCTTTTAATTTAGATTTATACCAGATACCTTGATTTGGAGATTGAGTGCTTGTGATAGAGCAGTCTGTGGGGTCCTGGAGGTGGCAGGAGCTCTGAGAGGCTGGGCCTGCTCTGCCACAGGGTCCATGTCTCAAAGGGGATCTGGAAAGGTTCTGCCCCTAACTGTCTTGCTTTTTACTCTGTGGCCAGCATGAGGCATTTTCCTCATTCAACATTCTGTTTTTTCCCAGGGTCAAAGCAATGAGCCAATGAACCATGAATTGAAATTCCCAAAATTGTGAGAAAAGTTAACTTTATCTATTATTAAGTAGACTTATTTACTTAACAGAGACAGAAATCAAAACCTGGTTAACTCACCAGATTAGAACTTAACAGTATAATGGTGCACCAGAATGAACTGTTTGACAATAGCTCCCCCTAATAAACATTAACTTTAAAACCTCTCAGGCTAGGCAGAGTGGCTCATGCCTGTGACCCTACAAGCAGGAGGCAGACGCAGCACCCAGGAGACTGGTTGAGTTCAAGGTCAACCTGGCCTATGCAGGGAGCTCAACTCCAGCCCGAATTACAAAGCAAGACCTTGTCAAAACAAAAACAAAAACCCAAATGATTTCTTTTTATTACAGAAAATTCAATACTATATATAAAGAGAACAGAACAATGGACTCCCAGCCATCAATCCATAGCTAATGCTTTTTCAGCCATGCTCTCCCACCCCACTCTCTCAAATTATTTTGAGTAAATTCCAAAAAGAATAGCATTTCATCTATAACCATTTCAATTAGAAATTGTGTCACTTTGACAAAACATAATTGTAATACCAGTGTAACATATAAACAATAAAAATTGCTATGCTATAAACAAATTACAAGTCAATACAATAACTATGTTTCTCTTAGTGTCTTATAATTTAAGCTTTTCTTCACTTTATGCCCAATTCAAATAAATTTCATTTCTAGAGATTATTTTCCATGTCTCAAGCTTCTCTAAACCAAAAATTTTCCCTTCCTTTCCTTAGTTAAAAAAAGCCTTTAATCTTCAGAATGGCCTATATATCCACATAACTGATAAATTAATAAAGAAAATGTGGTATCAAAGTATAACAGATACTCATCTGCTATAAGGAAGGGTGAATTTGAGTCATTTGAATGAACATAGATGTGTCTTCAGAGCACAATGTTAAGTGAGTTAAATGAAACACACAAGAATATTGTATAACTTTTATTACATGAAAAAATTTAAAGTATAAATAATTTATGGAGCAAAAAATGATATAATAGGAAATGACAAAATAGATCATTTTTATACATGGGCTGCAGAGTTGGGGAAAAGATGGGACAAGGACTAAAAAAAATCAGATGCATCATGGATACTTTATGTACACATACCTATTTATCACAGGGATATAAGTACTTATATGTACTTATATGTCCTTATGTACTTTGTACCTATACTAATAAAATTTTTTTCTTTCTTTTCTCCATAATTTTATTGAGAGACAAATAGCAATGAGATAGTTTCAAATCATATTTGTAGGACAGTTTCAATAATTAACACATTGCATACTCTCTTCTTAGTGGTTATTTGATGTACAAGATGCAGACATGATATCCTATTTACAAGCACTATTACAACAAATCCCTCTAT
>NDGN010387269.1:0-10012 GCA_002564285.1 Tympanoctomys barrerae
TGTAACTGTCCTACTAACCTGTTTTGAAACTGTCTCATTGCTATTTGCTTCTCAATAAAATTAGTGAAAGCAACATAAAATAAAATAAATAAAATAAAAAATAAAGGCTTTGAAACAACATCATCATCAGTGACTATCTTCTTTGGTAACAATGTCCAATATTAGTCAGTTTTCTTATTGATGGACAAAATACCTAGCAATCTGCAATGCAAGGAGATTATTTTCTGTTTGTTAGAATGTTTTTAGTACATAATAATACATATACTTAAAATGGAGATTTGGTACATGTATATAACACATTTTGATTATTTTTATGTTGTCTTCTATCTTTTCCCCCTTCTCTCCATCTCTTGATTAACTAAGCTCAGGGTTTCAGCACATTCAGTCCATGGGTGGCTGTATCCAAGGCAGGAATATCATGATGATTAGATTAGAGTAAAGGTACTTAGTCTGTGGTAGCTGAGTAGAAGGAGTACAGTTCTAGAGAAGAATGGGTTCAGGACTATATATAGCATCCAAGGCCATACTTTCTCACCCACCCTAGCTTCTCCATGGGCATGATTTACTAATGTGGCAGGTTTTTAAAAATCCATTTAAGTTGCTATATCAGAATTACCAGTCACAAAGGGGATTACCAAAAGAAATAAACAAAGAGATACAAACAAATTCTTGGCTCGTTTCATAGTTGTCTTTACTACTGGGCTAGCTATTGAGTTTGTTTTCCAGATAATGATGAAGAAACCAGTGGTCCATGCACACATGTACATATGTGAGTGAATGAACAGGTGTGTTAAACAGGATGATGGTATGTTGAGGCTCTGTCCTAGAAAAATAATTACATTGACAACTTCAAGATAGCAGAGGGATTTGAACCAAGAAGGCAAAAAATGACTTTAGTTGGCCACAGCACAGTTAATTTGGATATTAAGTAACCACAAAAATGATAAGATTTTATTTTTTATTAGAATATATTTGTTATGGTTCATATCTAAATGTCTCCCAAGAGCCTCTGTTCTTACAGGTAAGGCTTTTGGAAGATGATTGGATTATAGTTGACTTACTCTTAGGAGGTGTATTCTGGCTGGAAGAAGAGGGTCACCGGGCAGGGGTGACCTGGAAGGGCATATCTCCCTCTCCATCTCCTCCCTTCACTTTCTGATTCCTATTCTCTCTCCTCTGCCAAAGCACAGGCCAACCCTGCAAGAACTGAAACTTTTGAAACATAAATCAAAATAAAGCTCTCCTCCTTCAAGTTATGGTATCAGGTATTTTGTTCCAGCAATGAGTAAAGCAACTAAGACAAGGTTTTGATACATAATAATTACATTTACCTTGAGGAATTATTTCCACTGCATAGTAGAGGAAACTGACATCCAGAGAAGTTACGTAATTTCTTCAAGAGCACACAAAATTGTCTATGATATTAGTGTACAAACATTCTTTTAAGACAATGTATTAAATTGGTGCAAAAGCTTTGATCATTCTTTACCAATACATGATTTTATTTGACAAACTTACATATTCACTATTCTCTATGCATTTAATACATATTAATGAAACTTATTATTTTATTAAAGTTTGGTGCATCTCATTAAGTGTGCATCCCACTTTGGCCTACTCACCCATGTAACTGAATTGGAATGTCTTTTAGATGTGAGTCTTGATACTAGATCCTGTGCTTAGACCTGGCTGTTTCACAAATGGATGTTAACTTTTTGGCTCTTATATACATCCAAGTGTGATACTTTACACTGATCCTCATCATCAAGCCACGTTGAACTCTTTTTATTTATATACCTTGATGTAATTCCTGTTTTATTTGTTAGTTTTTCTTTTACTTATTGTTAATTGCTTCTGTGTTATAGAAATACTTTTAACTGATTGAGCTTCACATTTCTCCTAGTGATAATTTAGTTCACCCCACATACACTATAGGTTAAGAAAGCAAGACTCAGATGATTGTAGTAAAATAATTATTGGAGATGGAGGCAGAGCCTATTAGAGATTCAGGATTAGTTCTTAGGTTTCCAGTGCACTACCTTTCTTGTAGCTTAACATGAAAATATCTTGAGCATTCAGGATAGCATTTTACCCACTTTTTATTGTGATGGCCTATAGGATTTTAGCCTTTTATAAGACAATAATAATAATTTAAGATAGTGGTTTTTAACTTTAATTTCTTAGGCTCACCGCTGCAAAGTTTTAAAAATTCCCAGGTCATTACTTGCAGGAGTCCTTTGGAAGTCATTCTGGAGACATGATAAGGCACTCTTAGTGGTTGTAATACCAGTTGGAGTTGAGCTCTCTGAATTTAATGGCTGCCTTAGAGCACATGGAGACACACATGGCTATGAATATCAGGCCTGAAATTGTGAAGTTGTGTTTGATCCAATTATCTATGACAGCCAAAACTTTTTCTAGTAGACAGTAAAGAAGAGACTAATAGAAGCACCATTTTATGTTCCTGTTTATGTTCCTATTTGTATGTTCCCAGACCTAGGGTTTAACATTGAGTAAGTGATCTATTATCCCAGTTTAAAAATATAATTCCAATTAAAAAGGAGAATGATTAATTTGAGTTGTAAAGTAAATATAGAGAAACAGATAGGAGCAAAGGAAATGTGTATAGAGAAGAAAAGTTTGTACTTGATAAAAAGAATTGTGTAGTTAATTACAACAGTGGATATGAGAGCATGGACAGAGTCATGGAAGTGAATAGAGGTCAGCGAAACAAAATATACACATCAGAATCTCTTATATTTAAAGTTATCATTTCAAATCATGAAAGAAAAGATTACTCACTATTACTTTTAGGAAAGTGGTTAACATTTGGAAACAAGTTATATCTTCACATTGCACATTAAACCAAAATGTGCTCCAGATACATTAGAGTTAGATGTTAAAAATGGAACTACTAGATATGTAGATAAAGAAGCAGTGACCACCTGCTATTTGCAGGTAGATAGACATGTCTAAGCACAAAAGAAGGTAAAAATAATTTTGATTACATACCAAGCACTTCTGCATATGTAAAACACATCATGAATAAAATTAAGAAAATACAGACAGTGTATGAAAACTTTTGGAATAAAGTACTAGTGCGTACATAAAGAGGTTTTATGAATCAATGCGTAGAAGTCATTGAATAGGAAATGGATAATAAATCTGTAATTTTTAAACGAAAGGTACAAATGGGTATGCGACATCCTTAAATATAAAATGAATATATTTACCTAGTAATCAATCTAGTAACAAAAATGCAAAACAAAAAATTTGAAACTAAGCCTACCAAATATCCCACTTCAGGAAATTAAATTAAAAAGTTCTAATGAAATGGGCTACACAAGTGAGTTCAAAGCTAGCCTGAACTGCATAGATTCTGTCTCTGAAAAGAAAATAAATGAATCCATAATGTTATGTATCTGCTTCTGAAGTTTCTGAAATAGCAATGCTAGTCTAAAAAAACAAAACAACAACAAAAAAACACAAAAAGCAAATCAAGCCATGTTTATAGATTAGAAGCTAAAAAAGTTAAGAAGTCAAAATTTCTCCCAATTTTGTGTATATATTAGTGAAATCCTAACAAAAATTGAACTTGTTCTTGTAGATACTGATGAACTTATTTTGAACAGTCAAGTCACAGAGTAGTTAATACTAAAGAAGGAAGTTGCAGGACACTGCACCAAGCAGATGTATAGATGACAAGTAAGGATTTTGAAGATATTATTTAAGTTAAAAACTTAGATCCAACAAAAATCTGTATGTGCATATAGATTTATGCATATTTGACCAAACCTAGATTCAACTAAAACAATCAGATAAGTGGATTCACTAGGTCAGTGGGTACACAAATTATCCAAACAATGGGATAATGTCTATCCAAACAATGGAATAAATTTCAGTGGTAAAAAGAAATTAATTGCCTATACCAGAAACATCATAGAATGATTTTTAACTACATACTGCCTGTCATAAGCCAATATGTAAATACAAAAATTGTATTAGTTCAATTATATGATTATTCAGGAAAGAAAAAAAACCATAAAGATAGTAAAAGATCAGTGTTATATGCTCAAGGGGGAGAGAGTTCAATGAGTGAGGTATATGAATTGATGTTTTTTTTTTAGACTAGCATTGCTATTTCAGAAACTTCAGGAGCAGACACATGACATTATGGATTCATTTATTTTCTTTTCAGAGACAGAATCTATGCAGCTCAGGCTGGCCTTGAACTCACTTTTGTAGCCCAGGCTGCCTTCAAACTCACAGTGATCCTCCTGCATCTGCCTCCCAAGTTTTGGGATTACAGGCGTGCACCACCATGCGTGGCTGACATTCTGCATTCTATGTAACTCAGCACTTAAGTAAAATTTACGACACAAAGAGTGAATCTCGATGAAAGCAAATTAAGAAATATCATTTAGAAAGTTTGGCAATCTGAGTTGGGATGCAGAATATGACAAAATAAGCTAACTATATTACAAATTAAAAGATTTTGTTTGAAGTCACAACATAATTAGATGCAAAATAATTTCAAATAAGGCCTCAAGGCAGTGTGGCATCATTTCCATTATTTAGTTGCAGGCTATATGTGGTGGCTTCCTCTAGAGGAGTACAGTGTGGAAAGAGTAATTTATGAATGGAAAAAGACCTGTAAACACTATGTTACCCATATGATCAAGAGTAGCATCAAGAGCAGTAGGTTAGCTTTCGATCGTGGTGACGAAGTATCTGAGAAAGTGAAATTAAAATGGAGAAAGATTTATTCTCACTTGTACCCTCAGGTTTCAGAGGTTTCAGTCCATGGTTCTTGGCCCTGCTCCCTTGAGCCTGTGGTAGGTCAGGTCAGTGCGTGGGGTGGGCCAGTGTGTGGTCATCTCACATTTTGGTGCAGCCAGCACACAGACAGAGGAGGCTGTGCCAGGCCATGGGGCGGTCTCCTTCCGCGAGGCCTCACTCTCTAAAGGTTCCACCTCTCCCAGTAGTGCCACCCCCTAGTGAGCAAGCCTTACACAAGGGCATGCCACACCCAACCACAGCAAGTGTAGGTCTGTCGTGTTGGCAGCAGATATACCTTTCATCAGCGAGGCACTGTTTGGCCTCCTTTTGCAAAACGTGATCCCAGTGTAATTATGAGAAAAAACTTCAAGTTAATTTCAGCTGGGGTTCGTTGCACAAAATGAAAGTCATAAAAATTGAGAAATTGCTCAAAAACTGTCACAAGAAGAGGAGACTAAGAGAAAAGACCTCTAACCGTAATATAGTGCCATGGATGGCGTGTCTAAGATAGCCAAGCTTTACTAGGCAAAACCTAAGGGCATCTGAGTGTACCATGGACTTTTGTTAATAATAATATAATAATATTAGTTCATTCTTGTAACAAGTACACCACTCTAATTTGATGTTGGTCATAAGAGAATTAGGTCTGGGGTTATGTAGGAACTTTCACACTAACTTGTGATTCTAAAACTGTTTTGTAAATAGTTAATTTAAAAATGTTAGGGCCAGGTAGACAGCTCAGCAGACTAAAGCACCTGCTTAGGCAGGCTCAGCGACCGGTGTTCGATCCCCAGGGTGCCATGCTCCGCCCTCCCCGTGTGCTGAGCCAGCAACTGAGACTGGGCGTGGTGGCACACACCTGTAATACCAGTGCTTAGGAGGCTGAAAACAAGAGGATCACTATGAGTCCAATCTGTGTAGCGAGACGCTGTAGACCCTGTACTAAATACAGAAAATAAAATAAATAAAAATGTTAGTAACATTTTTTTTCTAGGTGGTGTTTTTTTTTTTTCATTGACTTTTCTTTTTCTTTACATATTTAAGTATTCCAAATTATTTACAACATCCTCTACAATTAAAATCAGAAGAAAAGTTTGCTTTGCTTTGTTTGTGAGGTGCTGGGAATGGAACCAAGGATCTTGTGCATGCTGGGCAAGCGCTCTGCCACTGAGCTATACCCCATGCCCAAGACATTTTATATATATATATATATTTTTTCTTTTTTGCTGTGTTTTCCACCTTCTGTAGGGGAAGCTTCCTGAAGGTAAGAATAATATTTTTCTTTTGTTCCTCCACTTTCCCTCCTGATGTCTACCACAGTGGTCTGCACACACTAATAAAAGAGTCAGTGTGTGGTGAGAACATTAATTACTATGTTGGCTCAAACTGTTACAATTTGATATTTTTGCTCAATCTTAATGAAGTCAACTATATGGTTAAAACATGCTTTCTTTCTTTTTTCTTTTTGTGATACTCTGATTGAACTTGGGACCTTGCACCTGCCAGACAGGCACTTATGCCGCTGAGCTATATCCCTGGCCCGAAACATGCTTTAAAATGTCAATAAAACATGAAGAACTAAAGGAGTCAACATGTGAATTATTAGATGCTTGTCAAAATACCTGACTTCTATTTAAGAAGGGCACCTAACTGTTTGATGTTTTGGATTTGTGTCAATTGATTTTGCCAAGTTGAGCTTTACGGTTAGCAATGCCCAAAATCATGAAGAAAGATTCTCAAACAGAATCACTGTTTTGGCAAGAGCTAGATCTAGTCTTTGGAGAACCCACTCTTTGTTGGACTCCTGAAAGCTTACTTAAGTATCTATCTAGAGTATTCTCTCTCTCTCTCTCTCTCTCTCTCTCTGTTTCTCTGTCTTTCTCTCTTTCTGTCTCTTTCTCCCTCTCTCTCTCTCTAAACAGGAAACCACTCCAAACAATTTTTCTCAAGACTAGGTTGATTTAATAGTGGAAAAGGCAAAAATGCTAGAGAATAAGTGTAAAAGCTCATAAAGATCCTGATACCTCCCCAGGGGGTGTTTGCTCTGCTTGAATATCCAGAGTATTTTCATGGACAAAAAAATTCTCAGCAACTTGCCTCCCTAGACAAGTCCCAGCTCAGGGCTAACTTCTTTGTCCCCTTGCACTTATATAAGCAGCCACACTGGACTTCAATCACAGTTGTCTTTATTTTATGAAGATTTAAGCCAGTGTCACCCTTATGCCCTTCATCACTGTCTACAAGAGAAATTGCAGCCAACAGCAGGAGGTCAGAACACAGCAAGGCCACCCAAATTCTGCCTGCTGTTGAGGAGGGCTGAGAGCGAACTGAAGAGGCCCTTCAAGATTTACTTCGCACTCAGGAGCACCAAGGGAAATGCCTCAGGGTTCAGGGTCGGGCTTTGTGTGCGGATATGTAAAGCAGCATATGGCCCTTCTGCCCCAGAAGTGACCTTCTGCCGCATCCCTTTATTGTAGAAACAAAACGCAAACAGGGAGGCTGTTGGCCAGGGACTGTGCGGCCACAGGCACATATTTATGAGACCGGGCTAATTACTTGCACCTGTTTACCAGAAACGTTCTTAAAACTTCCCTAGGTGAATTAAGTTAGTTCCCCCTTGCAACTGATGAAGAAAGAAAACTGACCATGTGTATGTGTGTGTGTGTGTGTGTGTGTGTGTGTGTATTTCTGAGACAACAAAGCAGTTTTCAATAACAAAATAAAGCCAATGTGTGTGCTGTACTCAGACACCTCTGAGCCCTCGGTGGCAGCCCACTTCGTCAGCCTTTCTGCCATGTCCTGTCCTCTGATCACAATGCAACTTACATATCACAGTCCTCTGCCTGTCTGCTAATTTTCTTCCCCACTCAGCTTCAGAATTAGCTTGCTAAATTAATCTCATCTTCATTTATTTTACAGTGTCTTCATGTTTAAATGCTGATTTTATGAACATCTGTTTCAGTCACAGTTGCACACCCATTACGTTTATGAGCTGTACATATTTTAGAGAGATTTACTGCTGACCTTTGTTGGTGAATTGAGTGTTTTTGTTGTCAGTAACGTTTCTGTAATTGATGTCATTGTTACTGCCACCTAGGTAGTGTTTCAAATGAGATGGGTTTGGGTGGAATCTCTTTTGCTTAAACACATTAAATCAGACAGATGTCATTTTAGAACTGTCCAGCTTTGGGGAAAAAATAAATATATTAAATGTTGCAGCAAGAGCTGGGGGTAAAGTGCCACTCAGTTTTCCTCTACTTTGAAACT
Source organism: Tympanoctomys barrerae (assembly GCA_002564285.1). Taxonomy (NCBI): domain Eukaryota; kingdom Metazoa; phylum Chordata; class Mammalia; order Rodentia; family Octodontidae; genus Tympanoctomys; species Tympanoctomys barrerae. The sequence continues at coordinate 8,047 of NDGN010387269.1, forward strand.
TGTATGCTACAAATGATATTTTTTTCTTAGTATTTATCATTTAATAATACAATTGAGGGACCTAAATTACTTATATAACTGCTTAGCAACTATTGATAAGCCCATCAGTCAAAGTAAGGTGAACTGTCCATCCAGTTTTCCACTGTCTTAGAAAAACATACTATTTTTCAGAATCAGAAAGTACAGACAAATGCCACCTAAGTGTTCAATCTCCTATCACAGAGGAGACAGGCTGATTCCCTCCGAGTGTCACAGACCTGGTAAAAAGTGAAATAAATTTCATCTGTCTTAGCAAGCTGATGAGAATGGCAGGATGTTCAAAATATCTCCCAATTTAATGAGTATGTATGTTGAATCCTGCCTTCATCTTGGAAGACGTAATGGAGTTGGAGTACTTTGGGGGAATAGGGTGAAAAAGCTATAATAATAGAGATGACAAGTTTATTCTCTAATCTGCCTTAGAGAAAACATCTCTATGTGGTATGACTGTCATGGTTTGGGGTTTTGCAAGGTGAAAAACTTTGGTACAGGACGCATAGTTTATGGAATTATTTTCTAATAGTTACCCAAAGAATCATATACAAAGACAGTGCAGGAGATCTGTCCACACACCAAAGACCAAAGAATCTAGCTGAGGGCCTGGAGCCCATGACACTGTCGCATGTAGGCTTGTTTCACAGATTTGTGTTGGGCAGGCCCAAAGATCAGCGGTGGAAGCTAAAAAGTCTGTGCCGGCAGATGAAGGATCTGTGCCAGCAGGCTGAGAGATCCGAACTGGAGCCAGGAAACAGCGCGGAAGATAAGAAGCAGACCTCCCGCCAGAAGTACCACAGCCATTCTCAGCAACAGGGAGGTCCCAAGCTCTTCTAAGGGTGAGGAAAGCCGAGTTCCCATCAGGAAAGCCAACCTGACAAACTTCTCCAGGAGACAGAGCAGTGCAACATCTTCCCCTCAGGAGCCAGAAAGTGATACTCAGGGCGAGGACCGGAGCTCTCCAAAGTGATCCGCAGCCATTTTCAGCCAAATGAGGTCCTGAGATCCTCCTCCAGTGAGAACAACCAAGTTCATCAGGAATGCCAGCACAACATGGTCACCGAGCCATAGTCACCGAATAGCCCAAGAGAAACAGCCTCCAGCAGTGCTCAACAGCTCCCCAAGAGCTTCTCTGTGAGCTGCACAACAGCACCTCTAGCTCTGCCTCTTCTGCTGCTGGCCACTATCCTCAGGTAGGCCTCCCACACCCAGCATCATGCTAGTTCAGTTCAGCTGGATGTGACAAATTGGCCACCAGCTGGCAATCCACTACAATGATCATTTTGGTTCTGAACATATTGGTGTGGCCCCATTTCTATTTCATAGGAACTTAGTTTATTTGAAGAATTACCTATAGTTATGCACCAATTTTTCTATATTTTGCATCAGAAGTATCTAGACTTCTCTGATGAACAATATGTTTTCAGTGTTTGCTTGGACAGTACATACACTAAAAATACCAATGTGTTTTCTTTTTTCTCATTGAGTACTTCTTTAACACATAGGTAATGAAATTGCCTGGTTAGGATACAATAAGCTAATTGTCACTTTAAGACTTTACATTATGAAATAAGATTCTTAAAGTTTGCAAGAACATACCTGTTATAGTGTAAAATGGTAGAAATATACATTTCATGTGGGTTTTTCCCTTACCAATAAGTATTTTAACTTCATAACGTAAACATATAGTGATAATATTCTCATCATTTCAAGCACAGGAAACAATTTAAGTTTCAATTACTATAATGTCTGTAATATGTGTCTTTTAGCATCTGCATTATGTGATACAAAAAAAAATAAACATGCATACATTGCTCTTGCTTTTTTTTTATATTGACCATAGTGACACCTATCTTGGTTATAAAACAACGCATTCTTATTGTAGACATCTTGGAAGATATAACAAAGTATGAGAAACAAATCAAAATTGCCT
>NDGN010388364.1:0-13547 GCA_002564285.1 Tympanoctomys barrerae
TATCTTTCATGAATTTTGAGCTATGGATCTAGAGTTTCATTTCTTATCTGATTTAAAGATATGGAGGTGATGCTTTTTTAATTAAGGATTTTGTTGGTTGTTTTGTTTGGTGTGGTGGTGGACATTGAACTCAGGACATTGCCCATGGAAGACAAGTGCTCTCCCACGGACGTACACCCTTAGCCCCTACCTAAGGACGTTTTGCTTGAAAGAACATGTTGAATCTTGGTTAGATTCTTTTGTAACCAAGGACATGAGCTCTTAGACTGGAGATCAACCAGAAGATCCAGTGTTGTTCCTAAGATTATGAACTCAGGGTCAGACTGATGGATTTAACTTGTTTGTTGGTTCATTTGCTGTTTATTAAAGCCCTCCTGTATTAACTAGAGCTCTGTTCATGTGAAAAGTACCTGAGAATAACAACTTAGAAGAGGCATGGTTTGTGTTGACTGGTTGTTCTAGCGGTACCAGTCCATCTCAGCTGGCTCCATTGCTCTCAGGCTTGTGATGAGAAACACAGTGGGAGGGGACAGCAGAGGAAAGCTGCTCAAGACACAGAGAGAAAAAGGATGTGGTAGTGATGGCTGGGAACAGACATGGTCTCCAGGTATAATCCAAGGCCCCACTCCCTCCTACTGGGTCTCACCTCCTAAAATTCCATCACTTCCCAAAAGTCCCTATCAAATTCTGAACCCCAAAATGAATTAATCCACTTAAGTCCTTATTATGCAATCACTTTTGGGGGACAGTTTGCATTCAAACCATAATGACCCTATTGTGTATGTGACTTAGGTCCATTTTAAAGGTGGGAGACCTACTCCTGCCTTGTGCTACTTATGTTTAGTTAGGAAGATAAACCTTTAAACAAATAACAATAATAAGACTAAAGAGGATCATGATACAGGTAGTAAAGCAATATAAGAAGGCATCTAGCAGGGAAAGTAATCTAATGAATGCCTTAATGCAGAAAATTGCTTAATGGATACCCAAAGGATGTCTAAGAATTAGCCAGAGGAAGAGGCACAGGGCTGAGCCTTCTGTGCAGAGGCTATGTTGTGGAAGAACACTGAGAGTCATAGAGTGCTCTTGACACCTACCAGTAGCCCAGGAATCAAGTCATTTATAGGGATAAACAAGGAAGATTGGAAGGTGAGCAAGACAAAAGAACAAAGAATTCTGTAAGCTCCATTAGCTTGTTGGACTTGCCAGGTAAAAATGTAGATAAGACTTCAATAGGACTGTAACGTGGTTATGTTAATCTATGTGGAGGCTCACTTTAGATTGGCTGCTACCAAGACAGCAATCAGAGAGCAAAGCAATAAACCACAAGAGAAATGATGACCTTATTTGGGATGTTGGCATAGGGAGTGGAGAAACGTGAATGACTGAATGGTTTTTGTAAAAAGTCAGCAGAACTTGGTAATTTCTTGGATGGAAAAGTGAAGGAAGAAGCAAGGAACAAGGATGGATTTCAGAATTTGGATTCATAAATAGGAACAATTACTTATCTCTCTGTCTCTGTTTTTATATAAAGGTTATTATACGTGGCCTTCATGTGCCTGGTGTGAGGTTGAAGAATTAGGTATTAAGCACTTAGTGTAGTGCCTCATGTATAATAAACAGAAATGGCAACTGTTATTTTTAAGTTAATGTTACTGCTATTTTTGCAGTTACCATTTCAGGGACATTTGATATTCCTGCAAATTGTGAAATACTCTTGTTAGGAATACAAATATAGATGAGAAAGTTTGTTTCCTTGACTTGCACCATGCTGTATGTCAACAACCTCAGTATTATCATGTTGGGCTGAAGCAACTCATTTATAGCTCTGTAGTCCAGTGTACACTTAGAGTGGGAATTCCTGTTTTAATCCACATATCCTAAGAGGTTGTAATTTAAAATATAGGCATGACAGATTTTCTTGCATATATTCAGAGTTGAGATGAGAGATTGGGAGAGGTGAAAGTATAGGAAGAGTTATGATTGTACCTGAGAGGATCATAGAGGTGACAGAAGCTGGAAGAGGAGTACCACTGGAAGGAAGGAGCTGAAGCGATGTGTCAGTAATAGACACAATTTTGATTGGAGATATGCCTTTAGTTAGTACATGAACCACAGACAAAGAGAAGGAAAGAAGGAAGGTTTCCCAGAAACCTATGCTGCAGATACCAGGTAGAGTGTCAGGTTCTGCAGGGAGGGTGTCTTAGTCATTGTCCCTTCATTGAGACACAACACCCAGCACTCATAGGTTAGAGTAGAAGACCTTTAGTTTGACTCACAGTGTTTAGGGGACTCTCCTATAGTCTGCTGATTCCAAGGCAGGAAGTCTGTGGCAGGAGGGTCTGCAGTGGAAAGCTGTTCACATCATGGCACCCAGAGAAGGGAAGACCTGGGAGTGTGATGTTCCCCTACAGTACATGCCCCCAGGAGCCTGCCTCTGACTGGGCCTCACCTGTGAACAGTAAGTCAGGTGTAAACCCCTCAGTGGATTAATAGAACACCTATGATCCAATCACTGTGCAAACTCATGTGGCTTTTAGGGAACATGCCGCAGAGCTAAGCCATGACAGAGAGTGAGTAGGAGTAAAGATTAAAATGTACCCCATCAGAAATTGTCTTTAGGAGATCATTAGAAAGAAAAGTTTCTGTGGAGGGGTGGAAGGAAATGTCAAATCACACTGAGCTCCAAAGAGGACGGGGATCTTCTGGGGTGAAATGATGAGGTGGGAGGTAGAACCAAATTTTGGTGTGAGGAAGAGGCCTCGAGTTCTAAGACTAATCACCATTCTGAAAGAAGGTGTCAAAAAATAATTTCCGAAGCACTCTCAATTCAGTTCTTTCTTAACTTTTTGTTTTAAGAAGATAAACCTGCTTTTATAAAGATTCAAACTGCATACAAATAAATAGAATGTCTGTATTGTAGCCATTTGGGGAATGCTATATTTGTGCTTAAAGACTAAGATGGAATTTTCTACTGAACAGCCCTTTCTGAGTCAAGGCCCATGATACGGTCATCCCAGTAGCATGATTATTAGGAGGCATGAACATCTTTTGTGCAGCCAGTGTTGTCTCTAATTAAGAGCCTCTTGCATTTCCCCAGCTTTATGGTACTCTCTGGGCCTTGAAACTCGAATGTGCTTCATGCACTGCTTTGAGACATATGTTCTAGCTTGTTTTGAATCACTTAAGTGCTTGGTAATTCTCCTCTTTCTCTGTTGACATCTGGAGAAATCCATTCTCATTTTCAAACACTTTGCCTCCAATTTGAATAATGAGAGAGGCTCTGTCAAGAGATGCTTAGTGTTTGTTTACTGAGAAGAACATTAGTGTTCCTTATTGCTTGCATCATAGTTTCCCAATAGTGGAAGTCTTTGAAAGAAAACACACATCATAACCTACCTTGATGAAGGGCTCAAGGGAATCTAATCAATTCTGATGAAACCAACATGAAAAACTGTTGTGGTTGCTAATAAAAATAATTTAACTCTTTTATCAACTTATCTAATAGACATTGATTGATTTTCTGCTTTCAGTTAAGAGCCTAAAATATATAAGGTTCTATTCCCTGAGAAATTTACTGTTGTCTAGCTGTGAGCAAAAGAGGTAAGACATTGAGTAACAGGACTTAGAATAAATGTGACATCCCAGGAAAGATTACTCTTCAAGGAGATATTTCTTTTGCCTCACCTCTATCTACCAGGTGTAGCTGCCTTTTTTTTGTAATTTTTTCCCTCTTTACTTCTTGTTGTGGTCTAAAGGTGTTTTCCAAAGTTCATGTGTTAGAAATTCCCTTTTCAAATACATACTCTAATAATGTTTGGAAGCAGGATATGTGTATGATGATTGCTTTCATATTAGACAATCCATTCATGAATTAATGGCTTATCAAGGTGGTGGTTTTGTTGTAAAAACAGGCTCTCTCTGGTGCCCTTGTTCTGTCTTAAGATTAGATGCTCCCTGCCATTTTGGGACCTAGCAAGAAGGCTTGCAGCAGATGCCAACAGTTTCTGGCACTATGCTCTTTGACTTCTCAATCTCCAGACTAACAGCTAAATAAACCTCTTTTCTTTATAAATTACCCAGGATATGGTATTCATTATAACAACAGAAAACAAAGACACTTGCCTATGGCACTGTTCTCTATTATGGTTTTGCATATCTCAGATTCACTAATCAATTTAGAAGGCAGAGCTATCCTCCTACATATTTAGCAATGCAATCAAAGAAAAGGAAAAATGTTTGCTGAATAGTAATAAAAGTAGTTAACATTGATTGAGATTTTACTATGCACTGGAGAGTATGCTTCTATATACAATAGTCAAATCAAGAAATAAAACACGAAAAAGACTGGGACATAATATGTTTGTTCAGGATATTTTGATAGATAATTGCAGAAAATGATCCAAGATTGTTTGAAGTTGAGGGTGAAATAGGAATTGATTGAGAGATTTTAAAAAATATTTTATAGAAATGAATACAGGAATTGAATCTAAGTTTTAGTAGGTATCATTACCATGGAAAACTATTTGGGACATAAATAATAGGTAAGTGATTCATCCTGTCCTCTCTCCTTCATTTTCTCTGCTTTCCTATTGATGCTTTGCTGATTAGCATGCTGCTAGTGCCATGGGATCACACCACAAGTTCAACCTCATGGTAGCATCACTCTAGTTAGGCTAAAGATCCTAGACAGAGTGGTGCCTAAGTCTCAAATCTGTATCCTGGAAAATATGCTGTTCCTGTTTGGATCAAGTACATGAACCTGGGATAGAAAAGTGTGTGAGGGCTCACATTTCAAATTACCAGCATGGTGGCTTGGGGATCATGTTTGTGATGAGGCAAGGCATTTCTTACATAAGAGTCATGGCTCAGCATATATTGTACACTATACTACCTAAAAATGAATAAGAAAATGAAAACATAATGTTAAGTGAAATAAATCAGATACATAATCTTAATGACCTTATGGCCTCTCTTATATGATCTATACAAAGTATAAATAAAGAATTCAATAAAAATACATCATGGAAAACAGGGGGATAGAACTTTTTCAGATGGGTAAGTGACATAAATGGAGAGAGGAGGACATGTAAAAAGAATTAAGACATCCTATACACATGTGCCAACTACCCACAAGAGTATATTCATTGTTTACTGCAAAAGGTACTCATAAAGATAAAAATGAAAAATGAGAGTACAATCATATAATTAACAGAACTTGGTGATTAAGTCAATGTGGGAAAGAGAGAAAGGGTGGAACTGTGAATTTCAAGAGTTTTTTGTTGAGAAGCAAGGAAAGTGAAGGAGACCCTTCTACTAGAGTGGTGAGCAAAGTACGATAGGGGAAGAGTCTGTAAAAGAACGTGAGGACCGGAAGCCCCTCTTACTAAGAAAAGTTTCTGCTCAGGGTGGTGAGCTGTGAGTCTTGGCATGGACATCTCACTCATAAGAGGATCCCAGGCAGGTGGAATTGACTTAAGTAAGCCAGGCATTTCTTCTTCAGCCCAGCTTCCGTTCCCACTCCCAGAGATATGGTTTTCTCAGATATCTTTCCAGAAAATTTGTATACACACATGCACACAAGTTTATAGATGTCGTCACTATCCCAAATATACTTGCTGAATACTACTGTCTACGGAAAGCAAACCACCGTGAAGTCCCACCTCAGGGCAGAATTAGATTCAGTTCCATTATAAGTACAAACATACAACCTGTCTCTTTGACTATAGTTTTTCACTGTCCCAGTCTACCCAGACAAATTTCTTTAGATATTTTCCAAAAAATACTGATTTCCGTATGTCCTTGACCAAAGCATTTATGTTTGCTATAATCTATTTTCAAATTCCTCTAGCTCACTTTAAGATGTTTAAAACCATAACTCCATTCTATCTATTCAAATGTCTAAAGGTGTTCTTCATTTTATCATTGTTATAACTGCAAACCTAAATCTGGATGCTTGCTTAGAGAATGGTCCATTTTTTTTTCCTTCTGAGAAATATGATCTCTGGCCCCATCTTGGACATTTACTTATGTTGTTTTCTGGAAGACTTTTGCCCTGCTACACCTCAGAAAGTGTCCCTTCACATTATGCCTCGGACTTGAGTTGCAGATAAGGAAATTGGCCTTACTAAGCTAAGATAATTTCCTAAGAGCTGCATGCCTATTTTGTGACAAAGATAAAACTAACTTTTAGCCTAGAGCACTAGACTTTGCTTCAGACCATACTCCTTTAAACTAGATTCCCAAAGCTGTATCACTCCATCCCTATTCCAAGTTGCCATGCAGAACAGTCAGTTAAGAGAGGTGAAATGCAGCAAATTATTATTTTCGCCATTGTTATTATTGCAATGCTTTCTCCATTGTCACCTCTCAGCAAGGTAGAACATGGTCACAGTTCATTCTGCAGAGGGTAGGATGCACTGCTGATCAGTTTGCAAGGCTGGCAGCTGAGCTAAAAAACTTGGTGAGTCTCTTTCTATTTTTTAACATGGAAATGCGGCTAGTATTCCTTGCAATCTTATTTGTCTCTATGTATGGAGAGAATGAGCCTGCACTTAGGACCATGATTGCCTATTTTTCATTTCTTTTTCTTGTTTGTTTCAAACATAAAGTGTGAAAATTAACAATAATTATATAAAGCGTCTGGATAGAGTGGATGCTCAGTGAACTTAGCTTTGTTTGCCCAGTAACTCAGTCCTTCCATGACTTGCCCAAAGCAGTGTACATTGTTTCTCATTTTATACCTGTTTCACCTTCTTTACCCTAAAACCTGCTTCTCCCTTTCACTCCAGCCTAGACTTCCTCACTTTTGCCCTTTGTATCTTCCTAAATGAGTATCTACCTGGATTACTGTAAACTGTCTGCCACACATACGCATCTGGGTAAGGATACTTAGGTTTTGATAACTTTACATTCAAAAACTGAATGTTTATCTGAATAACTTCACCCCGTCTAACTTTTTCTGGTGATAATACTCTACATTTGTAGGCAACTTAACACTATCATGGCCCTCCTTTGCTCCTATCAAGCAAATAAGAATCCACAATTGGGTATTTCACATTCTGGTTTATTATAACTTCAATCCAAGTCAATAGGATTGTGGCTCAGGGTTGCATCATGATTTTCATCAGCCCTCACATTTTTGCTTTCTGTGCGCCTTCCTCTCCAAAAATATTTTAAAAATTAGATTTTATAATTGTGTTACTAGAAAGACAAATGTAATCTTGGCTCAGTTTATCATATATCCTTAATCTTCTATTCATATTTTCTTTTGATATCTGTGTGGATCCAGTGTGTTATGTATTCCATGTCTAAAGGATAACTTGGCTCTGTTAAGACCCCAGTGTTCTTGAGTCCAATTGTATCATAGACTAGAAACATGGCAAGGACAAAAAGGGACATGTGTTGTTGAAAGAAGATTAAACTCGGTTCTAGCAATAGTGAGCTATCTGTCATTTTAAATCTCAATTCCTTATTTCTACTGTTTTCTTTCAAAACTATATTTTGCAGAGTGGATCCTTTCAGTTCACTTTTTGGCCTATCTTTTAATATATTTATTTTAAGAAGATGGATCTATCAAAGCTTGGAGAAGCTGCAGCCTTCCTGAGAAGAAGTGAAACTGACTTGCTTTTGATACCAGCCATGGATTTTGATGGTAAGAATTTTAATGGCTGGTGGTCACACTGTATTACTTCTGGTTAGCAGCTAAATCTTTGATTGAGAGGGACCATCCATTCTGAAACCAAACTTACATCTTTGAGCTACAATCAGCCTCTATGATCTCTAAGTGTCAACAGTTGAGGAACTCACAAAATCTAGGCTCAGATTGGCAGTTTGAAGGAAAGAGAGGGATAACTGAAAGGCAGCCCAGGCCCACGTCCTACTTTCTTGGTCCTCAGACAGGAGTTTTGTCATCCAGGAGACACTATTACTATACATATGGCTCAAGGAGTGGCCAGAGACCAAACTTTCTCCATAATTCTTACTTATCAGTGAATAAATACCTAAACAAAGAGAGAGAGAGTATGACAGTCTAGAGGTGGAGTTTGTACACTGAAGAAGAAGGAAGGAAAAAAACTCTAGAAAGGCAGGAACATAGTAATTGATCTCTGGTCCTATTCTGAATTTCTCAGTGTTGGATTGTGGCTTTTTCATGGTGGTCTTCTAGGTCAGCAGGTTTACCAAGCTAACAGTAAAGGAAATATAACTGGGAGACTTCTTACTAGGCCTCACAGTTTCAGGGAAGGACAAAGTTAATGATGATTTAGCCTTAACACCAAGACCAAATTCTACATTGAAATCTCTAAGTTAATATTATATTTTCCCTTCCTCATTTATAATCTAGGCATGGTCATTCTTTGAATTTTAGCTAATTGGAAATTCAGAAGCTAGTTTCAGGGTATGATCCAGCAACAGGCCGCTAATGTGTTTTCATTCCAATATTATTCAACAGTACAACATAAAACTGAATGATATTCTAGTCATCAGAAATGGCTCACATTAGATTTTACTATGAGCAATTATCATTCATGCTGGCTATATGGGACATTATATTTCCATCAGAGACCAACCTGTCCTGGATAAGTTCCCAGTTTCTAGTCATTAAATTTATTTATTTTTTATCATTGAATTTCATTACCAATATTGGATTTGAGAGCAGGTAATTATAATCTATCAAACCAAATACAGAAATAGAATAATCTCTGAGGTCAGAAATGGTCATGTCAAGGCATATCACAAGTTGTTAGACAGCTAAGGACACGAATATAGTGGTGCCAAGGAGAAAATAAAAATTGGGTCAGAGCTTTAAAAAATAATTGGCAGTTACCTTACAGACTCAGCATTTTAAAGTTAAAGTACAGTAATCAACATAATTTTCAATTAATTATCTTGAACAGATATTTCTTTTTCTTCATAGAAATGTATTGGCATCAAAAAGATGAAAGCGATCAAAGGTTGTTCATCAACCTGTTTGTAGACAGTAGAGTTTGCTGTTTTAAACTCAGGTTCAATGGAAATAGTGTGATAATGAGAATTTGACTAGTAGTCTTGACTTTACATTCTTAGTCCTTGACCATCCCTGACTGTGTAATCAGAGCAGTGCACTTTACCTTATTGAGCCGTGTGTTCCTTACCTACCAAACAGGGATAATAATACTTGCCCTCTGTCTCTTCCTCTATGGCTGTAGTGACCAAATGAGGCTATTAACTTGGAAAGAAAACATAATTCTCTTAATGATACTTAGGAAAGAAATCTAGAACTTCTCAGCATCAGGGAGGAAGTCCAAAGGTTTCAAAGATAAAAATAAAATGCTATTCCAAGACAAAATGCAGAGGCTGGGGAAATGGCTCAGTAGAGTAAGTGCCTGCCTGGCAAATGAAAGGTCCTGAGTTCAATCCCCAGTACTGGAAAAAAGAAACTTTCAAAATTAAATATAAATTATTTTATATTAGAAGTATAATATCTATTTAACATAGTTATCCAAAGGAATATGGTATAAATCCCACTTTTGTTCAGTGCCATAATTATTTCTCTCAGAGCTGTTTGATTATGGGTGATTTAAAACATTTTTCTTATCCATTTTAAGATTCCTTCAATAAATGCATTGTATATGCATTATATTGTATATGATATTTAAGCATCTCTGAAAGTGAAATAATGTATGCAAAACCCTCCTCACTAGTCGGATGAGGAAACCAAAGAGATAAGGTGATTGCTTTACACTTTGTAAGGAAAGCATGAAAATCCAGACTGCCTAATTCAAATATGTTGTTCTCTGAATTGTCGGCTCTGCACTGTTCATGATCATAAGAAATTCATAGTTGACTGATTTCATGCATTTCATTTTTAAAAACATCCTTGTGAGGACCTGAGCCTCAGACAGGGAGCGATTTCCAAAATCATTTCTCTCCAGCTATTTTCAGAGATGATGAAATAAAGAGCTCATTATGGAGGAGGTGGTGAGCCTGCTGCTTGAGGGAAAATTGGAGAAATAAATGCTAAGCACTGGCTGTAGGAAGCGTGCTGTGATGAAGAAACTCTGATGTAGGACGTGGCCATTCTAATTCATAGAGTCATTTTTTAATGCCTAACACCAAGTAGCTATATAACCATGGCCTGACTAATGGCAACTTTTTGTTTTTCCCAACTTTTTTTTTTTTTGACAAAAGATGAGATAGGGAAGCAGAAAGAAATAGATGAACACAGACATAAGCATGTGCCCACAAACATAAAGTGGAGGAAAGGTTATATCCAGGTGATTTTCAAAGTCATTTCAAGTGAGGGGGCTTCCAGGTTAGCTTAGTCGTTGAAGCGCCTACTCAGGAAAACCCAGTCAGGTGCAGGGGACTCCAGTTCAATCCCCACCTGCCTTACCAGACCTATCCTATGGCCGCCTGAGCCAGCCAAACAAAATAAAACAATTCTTCACATTCATTTCAAGTGATAATAGCTGCTCTGAAATGCAGAATATTTACCTTAAGTAAACACAAAAAGGATGCTAAGTGGATGCTTTTCAAAAATAAGCACATATTCTTGGACATAATGCAAAGGATAATTAGTGTTTGGAAAAAAAAAGACTCAAAGCAAAACCAATATTTGAACATAAACAAGTAGAAAGCCAAGAGACAAGGAGGTAAACAGCAATATAAAATCTTCTTGCCAAGTATCTTTTGTGGAGAATTATTTGTAGTCAAGAGAACAGAGAAGGCAAGAAAACAGAGAAAGTAGATTTTGATAACAAGGTAGTGAGCAACAAAATTCCTTGCAGAGACAAGGGTGGTGTGGAATGGTGCCCAATTTTCTTGCCTCCTTTGGACGAAGCCTTTCTCTGGTCCTACGGCCCATGCCTACAGAAAGCATCTGGTGTAAGCTACTTTTTCTGTGGCAGTGAGGCTTCCTGAGTTTATATGATCCATATATTACAGGTGGTGATGACAACTGAGTGACACTGCCTGTGAATATCATACTTACAGTTTCTCTTGTGTCTTCTTTACACCATGAGCTAGGATTTCTCCCTTTCTAGCCAAATGCTCTCCCTTTACCCTTCTTCATCTGTGGTTGAAGAACTTTGATATAGGGACTCTTGTGATCTGCTAGGACTCATTCTCATTACCTATCTGTTTTGGTTTGTGTATAGGTGTCCCCCCCCACACACACACAAAGCCTCACACAGTCATGGGGCTGCTTCTGGAGTTTGTGATTGAATCTTGATCCAATGATGGGATTGTGGGTGTGAGTGCCCTTGGGCAGATACTCTGCATTACAATGGCAGGAGGGGAGTGAGGCTGGCTAGCTGCCTGAGCTGCTGCTACTCCTTTTGCTCTTGCTCTCTGCCTCCATCAAAGTTGCTCTCTTCCAGGTGCCACTCTGCTTTGGAGTCAGCTGAGTATAAACTGAAACCTCCACTAGCTGTGAGCTAAATGAATCCTTCCTTTCTTCATTTTGAGTGTTGGGTATTTGTCCTCGAAATGAGAGAATCACTGAGGCACTGTCTTCACTGTCTGCTTCAAGTGGATGGGAAGTGGAGAGGTATCTAATTAAAGTGAGCGTGGAGAAGATGCCTCAGATCATACGAGTTCTGACTTCAGCCTTCTCTGGGTTACCCACTTTTTGGAAGGCTTCCTTGCTTGGGGATGGAGAACGAGGGTGAGGAGGCTAAAGAGAAAAACGACACATGGGGGCAATAGGAGTCAGTATCTTTTTTTTATTTTATGGAAAAAAGTAAAACAAAATTTCATAACAATATTATAGGAAAATAATAATAGTTAATACTTTGCATATTGTTATCTTTAAAGTAATTACTCAGAGTATATGGGTATAAAAATTCTCCAATTAATATTAGCACAAACCTTTCTTTTCCTTGAAAGACACTAGTAGTATAACTACTATGCATTTTTCTGCCTTCCTTTTTTTCCCCTTCCCCCATCCTAGTTTATTTCAAACAGTTACTTCCCATTTCAAAATATCTATTATATGTTGTAGACCTCATTTATTCTTTCAGTTTCTCACAGCAGGGAGACTGAACAATGTTTTCATATGTGAATCTGGTTTATTTCACTTATGACTATGATCTCAAGTTGCATCCATTTACTTACAAGTATCTCAAGTTTATCTTTCTTTATGGCTGAGGAGTATTCTATTGTAGAAAAATACCACACTTTTTTATCCATTCCTCATTTGATAGGGATCTGGGTTGTTTCCATGATTTTGCTATTACAAATTGTGCTGCTACAAAACAAGTGCACATGTATTGCTGTGGTATGATGTTTTTAATTCTTCTGAGAAAATATCCAGAAATGGAATAGCTGGGTCAAATGGGCCCTCTAATCTTAGTTCTTTGAAGAATCTCCACTGATTTCCATAGCGGTTGCATCAGTCTGCATTTTCCCACCAACAGTGGAGAGGGTTCCTTCTCTCCCACATCTCCTCCACATTTGTTATCTGGTTTCTTTGGTTGGTTTCTTCATGATAGCCATTCTTTCTGGGGTGAGATGGACTTTCAGTGTTGTATTAATTTGCATCTCTGAAATAGTAAAATAGTGTTGAACATTTTTTCATATATTTATTTGTTGTTTGTATTTCTTTGTCTAAGAAGTCTGTTCATCTCAGATGCCCATTTTTGGATTGGGTCTTTGAATTTGGAGGGGACTTAATTTTTTTATATTCTTTATATGTTTTAGATACTAGTCCTTTGAGGGACAATTGGCTAAAATGTTTTCCCATTCTGTGAATTGTCTTTTCACTCTGCTTTTTTTTTTTTTTTAAGTGGGTATTGAATTCAGACCCTTGCACTTTCCAGGCAAATGCTTATTCTACTGAGCCATCTCCCCTGCCTCCCTGACTCTGTTGGTAATTTCTTTTGATGTGCAAAAGGTTTCAAATAAAATGAGATCTTAGTTGTTGATTCTTTGAAATATTTCCCATGCAGTCTGGGTTTTGCTTGTGAACTCTTTGCCCACACCTGTCTTCAAGATTTCTACTTACTTTCTTTTCCAGTACATTTATTGTCTCTGTTTTAATATTTAGATCTTTGATCCTTTTTGGGAATCACTTTCATTAGGTAAGAAAAATAACTGACACTCTCTCCTAATATCCTAATTTTACCATGTCATTCTCTTAGCGGACTTCTGTACAAAGATTAACAATGTAATTTAAAGAAATACTGAATGAGGGATCTGAAAGGGCTTGGGAAGGTGTGTGTTCTTGGGAAGAGAACAAGCACTAGGAAAACGCCTGAGGATTGGGGATGTATCAGAATTAGCAATGTGGTTGACCCTTGTGTGTTTGTTTTCTGGAGATGTTGGTAGATAATTTTTTGTGTTAAGTTTTCTGGGGATGTTAATAGGTAACTGTTTTTACCGTCAAATTTTTTTCTCTAAAATGGCTTATGGTGTCCCCAAGTCTGTGCTTGCTAAGATATTTCTTGTTCTTACAGAGACACTTTATATGTGTATTTTCAGGGTAAACACTCACAATTACATATATGAGGGGCTGGTGAGATGGCTCAGTGGTCTAAAGCACCTACTTAGAACAAGTTTAGCAAAGC
>NDGN010389151.1:0-23008 GCA_002564285.1 Tympanoctomys barrerae
TCTTCTTCTTCTTCTTCTTCTTCTTCTTCTTCTTCTTCTTCTTCTTCTTCTTCTCCTCCTTCCCCTTCATCTTTCTCCCCTTCCCCTTCCCCTTCTTCTTCTTCCCCTTCCCCTCCTTCTCCTCCTTCTTCTTCTCCTCCTCCTCCTCTTCCTCTTCTTCCTTCTCTTCCTTCTTCTCCTTCTCATTCTGCTTCTTCTTTTTATATATTTGTTACAAGGTCTCACTATGCAGCTCAGACTCATAGTGATTCTCTTGTTTTCAGCCTCCCCAGCACTGGGATTACAGGTATACAGCACCACACCTGGTCTTGGTGGCTGGCTCAGCATGCCCAGGGGTGGGGCTGACATGGCATGTGGTGCTGGGGATCAAACCCCAGGCCCTGCGCTTGCCTAAGCAGATGTTTAGTCCCCTGAGCTATGTCACCAGCCATCAGCTCCTTCTTGAAAACCCTATTACACAGATAAAGAAATTAAGGCCACTTTAGTGAGAATCCATCAACTACCCCAGAAACCACATATTCCTTTGCAGTAACTGCTCATGGAACTTTAGTAGACAGGAACCTTCCCCATGGTGGCAGACATACTCTGGCCTCGGAACTTGGCTCTCAGGAACCCTGATTCCCTCTAAAAATCAGACTCTTGAAAGATTAGGCATTTTCATCATTGGGGAAATGAGATACCACAAGGACTACCGTGGTCTTTTCCCCAAGGGGTTCATAATTTTTTAGACTGAGACTCTGAATTATGAGGATGGGGATAGGGGCACCCTGTATTCTGTGTGACTGAATGTGTGATTCATTTGACACTAAGAATAAAACTAAGTTGAATAAAAAGAAAATACAAGCCTCAGAGGATTTGGTGTAAAGCCTTGAAATCATTGCTGAGTCATAAATTAACACCTATAATGAGAGTAGAAATTCACCCCAAATTTAGGACACTCTGTTTTTTTCAACTGAGTTTAAATAGTTTCCATAAATCCCAAATATTTGGGGGCTGTAAAGATGATTAAATACCTGAAATGTAGTTCTCTGGGACATAAGTAGAAAAATATTAAGTGCTTTCTTAAACAAAATCCATGAATGAGAACTGAGTTATGATTCTTTTGAATAGTGAGACCGTGCCTTTTCTACTGAGGTCAAAAGGAAATGAAGAGAAAGAAAATCAATTGGAAAATGACTCTCGTGCTTAAATCATTATTTCTTTTTCCACCAGGCACTATTATAAGTCATAGGAAAGTGATTAAAAACATGCTAAAACTTTATCTGAGAGAGCTTGCCTGAGCCAAAAGGTCCTTGCTGCTTCCTTGTTCTTCCTGGGCTGCTTCCCTTCCATCTTCTGAGGTGACTCATGGCTCAGGCTGCTGTGGTGGTAAAATAGCTACATGGTGATTCATCTTTTAAGAGAGTTTAGGCCTAGCCTTGTGAGCAGGCTGCCAGCCCTCCTCACAGATGCTGAGCTGTGCTGTCCCCGGCACCCAGAAACACTAAGCTGATGTCTTCAACTGTCGAGATGGGTCCTTACCTACAGCTTCGCATCCTGGTCATAAGTCAAGTAGTCAAGTCAGTAAGTATTTATTGAGTGCTTAGTCTCAGCCAGGGAGCAGTGAACCTGCGGGTGGGCACCTGGAGACTAGAGACAGAGGCTTCTTATGCACAGGTTTTATTATCCCCATTTCTGGAAAAGTGAACCCACATAGGGGTCTAGTCTAGGAGGGGACATTTGACCCAAAGTCTCCTTAATGTTTAAATAAAAGTCAAGTGACAAGCAGCAGAGAAGATAACTGGGAAGTTTATAGGAATTCAGAAGCTGGCCTGCTGAGTGCAGCAGTGCTTCTCCACACCTGCCTGGTGTGCGCTGGCTTGGGTGGGCTGGGTCTATGTCGTGTGTGGGACTGGACACACACAGATCCAGGTCCTATGGGTTGGAAAATGCTGGCCAGTATATCACTTCTGTAGCCTCTGCCTGGGCAGACTTGGGTCAATGGAGAGCATAATTGGGACCAAGATATTGTTCAAGTCACCCAGCTCACAGATGTAAGCAAATAGCTACGGATGGACTCAAAGAGAAGCTCTGCCCTTAAAGCTCAGGGAAGGAGAAAGAAGCAGTTGACTCTTAAGCCTGGAGAGATACCCTGGGTATGAGGCAGAGGTGCAGAGGATTCGGGCAGATTCCATTTCTGAGGACAGCTCTTTCTTCAGTGTCTGCATGACTCCACTCTATAGTTTTGATGGTTTTCTGTCCACAAGCCCAGATTCTCCAGTGCTAGCTACCTGACTTGAGTCCTGTCCTGGTATTTTGGTGAAGTTAGCTTGCTTTTCTCTCATTCAGTGGAGCTTTCAGTGACTTCTCCCTCCTGCCAAAATACCACCTGCTACTTGTGTTCCTTGCCTGTGTTTTTCCCATCCCCACCAGTGGCTCTTCCTCCAGTGACTGTGACCTGGGTCATGGCTGGGGACATGGCAGCCTCTAGTATTGCATCTCCACTTCACCTGGAGGATAAGGCTTCCATGTCTTGCTCTTTGCAGCAGGTCCAATGTCCTCAGACCTCATCATACTTACTCCATGTCAGGTCCATGAGCTGATCCTTGATCAGTCCTTCTGCCTCTCTGATTCATCAACAACAGCCCAAAACCTGGACCGTGTTCTCAGAGAGTCTGTAATGATCCTAGAAAAGTGAGGAGGGTGCAAACAGAAGAGACAGAGAGCACCCCAAGGAGGAACTTGTGCAGTGTTGTGTGATACTGAAGGGGAATTAAAATGTAAGAAAAGGCCCCCTAAGAATGCCCACTGAAACTAAGCACACATGCCCAGTGTAAGACTGATAACACAATACCTCGTCCCTTGTATAACCCATCTTTGCTGTCTTTGTATAACTGATGGCCTTGAAATATAACCTGAGATGTTTAACTCCCTTGGCAACCCATGATGTCACTTGGCCATCCAATCACAAAGGACCAAATCTGCTGCTGAACCTCATACTTGTGCTCCCTTTAAAATCCCCCAAACCCTACCAGGCAGTGCTCTGACTCTTGGGGAGCGATTCCAGTCAGGCCTACCAGTGTAATAAAATTGCTGTTTCCTAGACCCCTCAGTGCTGTGTCTTTCTGCTTTCAGTTGGTTTGCTGTAACCACATGACATTTGGAGGAAGCTCTAGTGGGAAAGACTGAGTGCTGAAAGCAGGAAAAGCTCATGGAGGAGGAGAAGAAGAAGGAGGAGGAGAAGGAGGAGGGGGATAAGGAGAAAGAGGAGAAGGAAGAAGAGGAGGAAGAGAAAGAGGAGAATGAGAAGGAGGAGAAGGAGGAGGAGGAAAAGGAGGAGGAGAAGGAGGAGAAAGGTGGGTTGACTTTGAGGACAGAAAAGTCAGCTTTCGGGGCCAGGGAGATGGCTCAGTGGAATAAGCGCTTCCCTGGCAAGCACAAGGGCCTAAGTGCAATCCCCGGTTCCACCAAAAAAAAAAAAAAAAAAAAAAAAAAAGAAGAAGAAGAAAAGAAAAGTCAGCTTTCCACCCTCTTCCTTGGCTGCGAGTGCTCTGTACACCCTTGGAGAAAGGCAGTCCTGAGATATGTGAGGTCTGGGACCTACTGTTTTCGTAGGCTGTGTGAGCACCAGCACTCTCCTTGAGAAGCCAGTGGACAAGAAGGTCACAGTCACCTGTACATAGTCATTAAGAGCTGTTAGAGAGGAAGGCAATTATTGACCAACAGATAATAAATTTTGGCTGCTTGTTTATAAGGGTAATGATCATAATGAACACCATTTTCCTGCTAAATGAATCTGGAGCAAGTTTTAACAAATGGAGGGAGGATGTGAGTCTGCTCGACAGTGAGCTAGAAGTGGTATCCATCAAGGGCAGGTAGTAAAGCTGCAGGGAAGCCAAGGGCATGGGTGGAGTGGAGGGGGAGAAGGGACAAGAGTCAGGCCTGCAGTGAGGCAGAGCTAGGAATTCTGAGCCTTGGGTTTGTCTGAGGGTTACAGGTAGAGCTCTGGCGAGCTTCACATCAGTTTCATTGCTAGCTGTATACCTGGGGTAAAGGGATGTCTGAGGCACACATTTGCCATTAGACTGGGAGAGGGCATAACTGTAATCCTCCCTTAAATCCCAGGTTCATGTGCTTCCTGGCAAGTGCTGAGTTTCAGGACCACATTAAGACTGGACAGGACCTGGACACCTGGGGGGACAGTTTCTGAAAGTGTGGTATGTGAATCACCATGGATAAGTGAATTGGGTCTCCGAGGGATGCCAACTAGGGACTCAGCCCGTACAGCAAATGCTGCAGACATCAGATACCTATGCACTTGCATGCATACTAAGGTTTGAAACACACGTGAGAACTCTTAAGTCCGGAAGCCCACCAAGCTCGTACAAACAGTAAATTCTCGAGCTTGGATTCAAGCCCAGACCTGGCTAACTCTGAAACACAGGAGTGTTCTACAAAATTCATCTACCTCTGAAGAACAGGTTAACAGGTAGAATTCTAGTCTGGCACTGTACAAAAAGGAGTGACTAGGGGAAGACCAAATTTGGAAGCAGATAGAGGACTGTCACAACATCTGGTGGGCTACAGTAAGATCCAAACCATGGAAGGATTGGATGGAGATGCTAATTCATATTCTTTCTCTTAACAATCTGTGGGATCATAAAAAAGGGAAGGAACTCAAGATCTGGCTTAACAACATAAGGCAGGAGCTTGGATTCCAGGAACTAGAAAGAGCCCAGATTTAGCAATCCATTTGGAATTTCAGAGGAGAAATAAAAGACAAATAGACCTGGGATTTCTTGTATTTTTGTCTGGCTGTGGAAGGTGTTATAATCAGGATTTGCAAGGGAAAAGATTTAATACAGGACATATGGGTTATAGGATTATTTTATAATATTAACCCGAAGAATACAAAAGAGGGCAGATGTATCCACACATTAGCAACCTAGAGAATCCAACTGAAGACTAGAGCTCATGGTGATATCCTACACACGTCCAGCTGGAGGTCTAGGGCCCACAACAATGTCTCGTGCAAGTCTGTATCAAGGATCTGCACTGGGAAGGCCCAAATGTGAGATGGAAGCTAGCAAGTCTGTGTGCCGGGACGCAGGATCTGTGCTAGCAGCTGAGTTATCTGCCCTGGAGCCAGGAAGCAATGCTCAGGGTAGGAACCAGAGCTCTCCCAAAGAGAACCACAGCCATCCTCAGTGACAGCAAGGACCCAAGCCCCTCTGGTGGTGAAAAACAACCTAGTTCATATCCAGAAAACCAGTGTGACAAGCTTCTCCAAGAGAATCAACAGCACACCACCTTCCCCTCTAGTTCTCTTTTTATGCTGTTTGAAACAATCCATTGGTGGGCCTTCAATACCCAGAACTATGCTGGTGCAGTTCAGCTGGGTTTTATAAGTTTACCATTTAGTTAATCCACCACAGAAGGCATTAGATCTAAAATCCAGTAATTGCTCCAAGTGAAGTAGACATTCAGTCCTGGATAAGAGGCCATGCTAGTGTTACAAGATTATACTAATAGATGCTGGTAGCTCAGTACCAGTTTGAAGGGTCCTGAGAAGGCCCAAGGTTATCCTCTCAAGCTGCAGATTCCCACATAGGGTTCTAGATGCATAGCTTCTATTTGCCCAGTGATGCTAAGACCTCCTCTTCTTCCCTGAGCCCACAGCTTGACCCCTAACTGCTATCATATTCTCCTGAGAAACAGTTTTCCTTTTATTCCTTGTCTTTCTTGTGTATCTTCAGAGATAGCAGTGCTGGACAGATGCTGGGAGGGAACATTACCCCATGAGAACCCATCTGCAGGATGGGTACATCTGAGGTCAAGTCATTTCTAGCAAGAAGATACGGGTGCTTGTGTCTCACCTGTGTCTGATCTCTTTTATGATGCTTGGAAAATTCTTGATCCTGAAACCTTACTGAGAAATGAATCTTGCCTTTGTTATAAAAGATTCTCAGTTGCCAGACTGCTGAAATGAGGCTGTGATAAATGACCCAGACTCACTTAGCTGATGGAACCATCTGAACTTTATCCAGAAATCAGTTTTCAATGGCACAGAGAGAAGACAAGGTTGGGAGCGTTGGCACCATGGCCGTAGTGACCAGGCTCAGCAAGGGGCTGTTGGGCTGCCCGCAAGGTGGTTTCTATGGAGTGAATCTAGCCTGGGACTTGCTGCATAGTGCCCTCACTCCTAGGAGTTCTGTCTCTAGCCTTTTTCTACTCAAACTACAGAGGGTATGAAGTTTCACTATGGAGCCTTGTGTGGCTGTCATCCCAGGACACTGGGAAGCTGAGCCCAGAGAACTGCGTGCTCCTGCATAGGCTGGACTCTCAAAATGAACTAAACATAAAGGGCTGAAGTTGTAGCTCAGTGTGCAAGTCTTGGGTTCAGTCCCTTAATACAGCATACACACATGCATGCATGTGTGCGTGTGCACACGCACGCACACACACACAAACACACAATGTTAATGAATTAAAAGGTTTCAGTTTTTCAGAAACCACTCCAAGCTTTTCAACTAAGGGTATTTAATATCAGGAATTGGATACATGAGTGGTGGGAAAGCTGAAAAGCCAAGCAGTGGCGAGGCCCCTCAAAACAAGCAGTGGCCGGAAATTGCTTCTAACCCTAGGTCTATAGTCACCATGGGAGGAAGCAGCATTTTCAGATCTCTGAGGCAGTAGCAAAGCCAGCAAGTTTCTATGAGGGGCCATCTAGGAGGCGATAGTGTAGTCAGAGGCCAGGAGCAAAGTAGCCTGGTGCTTCCGGTGGGGGCGGGGATGGACAGCACACATGCTAAGCCTTCTGCGAGGCTCTGCCACTTCCAGGAGAGAGCACTGCAGACCAGGTGCTAAGAGGAAGCCTTGCCATCTGCAGAGAGCCTTGCACGGAGCATCCACAGGGCATGCGCATCTGAAGTCAAGTCATTTCTAGTCAGAAGCCCACAGCAGGGTTACAGATTTAACCTTACACACTTAATGTCTGTCTGCTTCAGTTGGTTTATTTCACTATGGTCCATGCTCTTGGGATTTGTGGCCTTTCCTTTTTTTACTTGGAACCCTTAGGGACTCAGTCTCCTTTGTGAAGAGTACCAGGAAGAGCCACCTCCTTTTGAAAATTTCCAAACTTCTGGTCTTTTCCAGACCTGTCTTGGTCCCTTAACCTTGAGGTTTTTGGCCTGCCCACCAGTTGCAGTGCTACAGGTTGTTAGAGGGCAGTAGACACTTGCCAAGGACAGACTATAAATGGAAGGGACCCCAAGTACTGCTCTGTGAGTCCGCCAGTGAGGGCCATCTGCAGCCCCAGAGGAGAAGTGAGAAGGTCCTGTCCTCTGGTGGAAGAGTCCATCCCTGTGGCTCACGGCCTTGAGTCCTCAGTTTCTAGAATTCTTTTCTTCCTGGTTTGTTCTTATCCTGAGTTAAAATTAGATTTTTAAAAATCTTAGTATTTGCAATACTTAACATAACTAACTACAAGCAAGGGAAAGAAAAAAAAATGAGTGAATCAGAGAATGAATGGATGACAGTTACTATGACAACTATGCAGATGCAGATGTGGGCAGTGATGTGCTAATCCACTGCTCTTTCCATGTTTGTCTCTAGAGAGAGACATGTGCGCCTCACCATGCATCCTGTTGTGGGGCATGAGGACAGGGCGCCCCGGGATCCAGCAGCTTCACAGAGGTGGCCAGCACCTTGCTGGCTTCTGTTCTGCAGCTGCACCTCTGCAGCTCCATCAGTGGCCAAGTCAGGCTGCCACAGAAAACTCCTCTAGAGAGACCTGCAAGCTCCGGCTCCTTCATTATAAATGATGGTTTCTGTGATAAGAAGAGAGCAGAACTATTATCCTAAAGGCAAACTCATTCATTTTCGATATGGCAAAAGAAAACAAAAGCAAGAGGAGGCCTAGTTCATAAACTCTGCCTGTTCTATATGATTTTCTGTTATGAGCGAATGAGTGATTTTTCTAATGATAAAGAGGGTTCCAGGGCCCCAGAATGTAGAGATGGCTGTGTCTGTGTTGATGGGCTTCTCTTCTGTCTCTACGGATTTTTCCACAGATGTCTGCTTTTGCAGGTGCTGGGCGTGTGTGTGTGCAAACACACGTGCGAATGTGTACATTCCGCGTGGGTACTCTCTCTCTTCCTTCCTGCTTCCTTTGGTCTGGTATCTGCTTTGGCTGATGCTGAAGTGGTTACTGTACTCTCCCTTTTGGATCATAGGGAAAACCCCAGCAAGCTGGAGGAGACAGTGCACGGGATCTGAAAATTAGCAGTGGGTGCCCGCTGGTTGAGGAACAGTGAGGCAGAGTTCCCGCTAGCACTGTGCCATAGGCCGGGACACATGCTCCTTAGGGGAGGCTCCTTGGGTGCATGTCTTCTGCAGAAGAGGTGTATGAACTTAAGACTGTGCTGGAACTGCCTTCTTAAACAGTATTTTTAATTAATGAACTCAGGTTCTTAGCTTTAAATTGGAAGCCCCTGGAGCCAGAGTCATGGAGGGCTGGGGATGTGAGTGCCCCCAGGCCTTCCCAGGAGTCCCTATGGTTGATCCAGGTTGTTGTGGCTACCTATCCACCCCAAAAAGGATATTTCCGTCACACCCTACCATGCAGTTTGGGTGCTGAAAATAGCAGTAGGGTGCTCACTGGGCACCTGGGCAAGAATGTGCATGTCTTGGGGAGATGCTTTAAACTGAGATGCTCCTGCCTCTCTCTCACTTTTTAGGTGGGACTCGGTATCTGCTTTCTTCAGTGCACCTGGATGCTTTCCATCTCGTCCTGCTCCTTCCCCAACTCGCCTCCCTACTTCTGTTGCCTTCTTTTTCTGTCGCCTGTGAGTGCCTCTCCCTCCCCATGGCCTCTCTCTTTCTCTCGTTTCTCTGTGTGAGTTTCTCAGGCTTTCTCCTCCTCAGCCTCCCTCTTGTTTCTTCTTTGTTCAAGCATAAGTAGTGTCCCTGTCAAAGTTTGGGTCCTAGTTGGAACCACAGAAAGAAGTCTTGCTTAGAAACAGGGCCACCTCCACTTGACAAAAGGTGTCATACTAGAGCTGCACGGAAACTGAACTCACTGTGAGTGTTCTGGAGAGGGGCAAAGAAGGGACACAGAACAGATCTGCTGGAGGAGCACCGCTTGGCCACCAAGGTGAGACTGGAACAAGGCATCCACAAGCAAGGCCGCTGGCCCTGATTGGAGCTTGGCAAGTGGCTGAAAGGATTTTTCCCTAAAGCCTCCAGAGGAAGCATAGCTGCTGAGATCTTGGTTTGAGATTTTTTAGCTTCCAGAACTGTGAGAAAATATGTTGTCTCAAGCCTCCCAGTTTGTGCCACTTGTTATGGAGGGCAGAGGGAAAGAGTACATTTATCATCAGGTTGCTGCACACTTCTCTTTCCTATCCATAGCCCTTGCTTTGCAGATTCAAGCCACTGACCTCACTTTCTGAAGCCTTGGCGTCTGCTGCCATCAGCTTTTTCTCTGTAAGGGAAATCTGTCTGCCAGACTCACTGCTCAGCGGCCATGCAGGCTGCTTCTCAGCTCCCAAGTGCCAGGGACTGTAGATGTTTCATGAGGGGAGACCCCTTGCTGACCAATTTCCCTTCTCAGGAATGGAAGGCAAGCTCCAGAACCTGGGTGTCAGACCTCCCCGTGGCCCTGGGAGGTCTTGCAGCCCTCCGTGCTCCAAGGTCTGTGTGGATGAAGGAGGCTCTGGGCTTCTTGCCCACTCCTAAAGAAAGTTGTTAGGATCAAAGGGCCTCTACAAAGTTCTTTACAGCCCCTCACTACCCAGATTTAGGAAGCTGGGGTAAAATAAGTACTTACTGACCACCCAGGAGGAGGCTGGAACTCTTTTACTGTTACTGAGTATTAAGGGATCCTTAAAACAACCTGCCCAGTGGGTGATCCACCATTTTTAAGCAAGGGAAGCTGACTGACTTTATGAGATACAAGGAAATATCACTTGCGTAAGAATGACAAAGGTTCTGCTTCAATACAGATTTCCTGGTGTCCAATCTAAAGATTATTCTTGTATATCACACTGCAACCTATTATTTGTCGATTTGTTACTGCTTTTTAATGACATAATACCTTCCCATCTGGAAGTATTTCTGTGTGCCTCAGGGGAAGCTACTAACTCAGCATAATCTGGACCCCATGTGTGGAGTCTAGTTTTCAAGCATGAGCATTAACAACAGGCCCGAAGTCACAGTGGAGACATTTTGATGGAACAGTTCATGAGGGAAGACTAAAGCCCATCAGGTGAAGGATTTGTAAAACTGAAGTATAAGCCATTGTCAAGGAGACAAGAAATACGGTGCCATGGTTTGAATGTGTCCCCAAAATTTATGTGTGAGAAACTTAATCCTCATGCAATAATGATGGGAAGGGAAGTGGGGCCTCGTAAGCAGCTTGGCCCTTATGAATGAATTCATGTGGTTACTGTGTGTAGTGGTTGATACACTGGGTCCACTTGAGAAGTTAAAAGCCTAACTAAATTGGCTCAGCAATTCCACACCCTAGGGCTTGGAGGTCCCTCCCTAGAGCTACTCAGCACTTAAAGGTCATAAAAAGGGAACGGAGGAAGGATGGAGAGTTGCACTTCCTTGGAGGAGCTTTGGTCTTTGCAGTCAGCATGGAAAAAGTGCAGAAAGGCTTGCTAGAAGCTGCTGGCACTGCTCCTCCCTTGGTGCTTTGCTGTTTTCTGCTGCAATGAGCTGCTGCCCTCTGCCGTGTGCTACTCTGCCTTGGAGCCAGCTGGGTATGAACTGAAACCTCCACTAACTGTGAGCTAAATAAACCTTTTCTTCCTTAATTCTGGGCATTGGGTATTTTATCCCAGCAATGAGAGAAAAGTAACCAAGACACCATGGTAGTGGACCAGCTATGCCAACTGTGGGCTGGTTACCAAAGGGAGTTCAGTCCTCTCACTCTCTCCCTTCCACCATGGGATGACACAGTGCAAAGGCTCTTCGTGGATGTCACACCACGCTCTTGGACTCCCCAGCCTCTAGAACTGTGTACCGAAAAACCCTCTGTTCTTTATAAATCAGATGGTCTCAGGTATTCTGGTGTGGCTGCAGAAAATAAACTATTACACACTGTAGTCAGCAAAGAGGCAGGATCAAATACAGGAGTCACAGTGGACTTAGAGAGTGTGAAAACCTGGGCCTGAGTTCGGCCCAGGGTTGGGGCAGTTAGGAGACATAGAGTTTTGTCTGCATAACTGGTGCTCATATGTGTGTGATGTGTATGTGTCTGAATTTTTATGTCTTAGATGTCTTATAAAGATGTAGATGCTTGAGAAATCACTCTTTTCTCCCTTTCCCAATTCCTTACTGGCTGCATACCTTTCTGTGGAGCTTTCTTTTCCTCTCAGAGTGATGCGAGCACTGGTTCTTGCTTGGCAATTGCCTGACAGCTGCTCATGGCTGTAGAAGCAGCTCTTCTTCTACTCTGCTTTCAGTCCAAGTCGTGTCTTCCATCTTCCCACCTTGAGTGTCATTAGGGTGAAGAAAAGCTCATAAAAGGGAAAATCAAACTTTGGGTCATTACAGCCCATCATTTGTTTATCTTTAAGTCCATATTGAAGGAGCATTACTCATGCTGAAGATCCTGGCAAAGGCAGA
The DNA here is from genome assembly GCA_002564285.1 of Tympanoctomys barrerae. NCBI lineage: Eukaryota > Metazoa > Chordata > Mammalia > Rodentia > Octodontidae > Tympanoctomys > Tympanoctomys barrerae. The sequence goes on from NDGN010389151.1 coordinate 11,614, forward strand.
TGCATCATTTATACTGAAGTATATTATCTACTATGATATTTATGATGAAATGAGTTTGCCAGCTATCGTCTATCAGGTCATAAACATCTTACTCAGATTTGAAAAATGGCCTTTAATACGATCGCACTGCATGATTAGAGTGGATGTGCCTTTCTTACCTCTGCTGCTCCCAGAAGTGGAGCAAGCAGGTCTCTGCCCCCAGGCAGAGGAGCAGTGGTGCTCTCCTCTCATTTATGCCTTCCACCTTTGGGTCTATAATTTGCATTTTATGCCTTGTTGCCTCCCTTTGTGCAACACAGGGCCTGGCGCATGGGTGATTGCAACAAATATCATTTGTCTACTAAATACCAGGAGTTGTGTGCAAGGTCCCGCGTAGTATAAAACAGTAAATAAGACAAGTCTTCTCCCTTCCAGGAGCTGGTGGCCTAGCACTGAAGGTGAGAGAGAAAAATAAAGCCATAAACATACAGTGGGTGACTGAGGATGAGCAGATGGCTCCTACCTGGAGGCATAGGCAGGTGTGGGTATTTGAATAGGATTAGAATGGCTGAAATATTAGTTCTTTATTTGCTGGAAAATTAAATAAAAGCTAATCTCATTTCAGTTTTTTTTTTTTAAAAGGGCGCATAGGAAGCAGAGCGTAGTATCTCACAGAGTCCATGGAAGAACTCAACAAGGAGGCTTCTGGCCGGCTGGGCAGTCAGGATCCCAGGGCACTGCTGTGGAGCCCGAGACCCTTCCTGTGAGCGTTGCCCTGTTAGTATGGCTCAGTGCCCATTGCCCTTTGTGTTTCTGTCCAAGCCTTGAATTTCTAGGAGCTATACTTGATTAATGTAGCTGATTGCAGGAGGCAGCCCCTGAGCTGTGGCTGGAACTATCTCTAGCAGCACGGCTGCTAAGGCTTCCTTCTGGGCAGTGACAGCTATAGCCAGGGGCTGGGGCTGGGCAGCTCCTCCGACCAGGAGCCCCAACACAGGCAGGAAAAGGAAGTATATGGACATGATCTGGAAAACATTTCAAGCCTGTTGGCGCGCAGGACTGCCCTGGCTCCTTTGCGTCCTCGGAGCCCCATGTATGGTCATATGTTTTCTCTGGCTTCCTTCCACGTGGCACATGCATGGGTGGGGTGTGTTGCCCTGCCAGCATGTGAGTGAACACTAGTATGAGCGCTTGTGGGTATGGCTATGTAGCGCATGTGTGCGCGCCTGTGTGGGCGCCTGAATGCAGGGGCTGGGAGTGTGGTTAGTGCACGCTGTTCTGCACTCTGATTTGTGCTGGGCAGTGACGCGGGTAGCAGCTGACCGGATGGTCAGGTCCTCTTGCTGTTGCTCAGTGTGTATCTTACAGGCGGCTATGTGAGATGAGTTTCTTGTGTTCCATCTGAGACAGTTGCCAAGATTGCTGAGTGCTCCTCTTGTTAGCCTGTCTTCCCCATGTGTCATCCCAGACAGTGCAGCACAGAAGGGCAAAAAAACACCTGCCTGGGAACACAGATTCTTCATGGCCAAACTAGTAATTTCTTTCCTGAAGCTGAAGTTCATCTCACCTGCTGGAGTTTGCGTTTTTTGTTGCTTGTTGTGATAACCCTCAGGCTGAATACAGTCATCTTCTTGTCTCTTTCCAATCACTTTTTTTCCAGACCAAATAATTCTGATTCTCTCCACCCACCATGGGCTCCTGTTCCCAGCTCTTGGGCTCCCCCATTCCTGTATTTCTTCTTGTTTCCTTTTTTTTTTTTTTCTTCAGTATTGGATCAAACTTGGGACCTTACACTTGCCAGGCAGGCGCTGATGCTGCCTAGCTGTCTCCCTGGCCCTTCTTGCTTGTTTTTCTACCCTCTGAAGCTCCACATTCTTCCCAGTGATTTGAGAAAGTGGACCTAGTGTCCTTATCTCAGGGGAAGATCAAAGAGAAGCACTTTTCTCTCCAGGAGCATCTATGTCTCTGTGGGGAAGTTGTTCTAAGGCTAGTGGTGTGAGGTGGCAGGTAATTGCGTGTCCTTCCAGAGGTGAAGTGTAGGCCCTACCAAGGTGGGGCCAGGGGACAGAGTGCAGCCTGCATGTCTCACTTGACTTCTATTCATGTATCAAATACTTATGGTTGCACCCAGCACTCCCTTTATTACATGGGAGAGAACAGGCATCTTGCCCAAATTGCGAAAACTTTTATGAAGGAGCCCGGGGCCCCTGCCATTTCATGTCCTGCTTCAGAAAGCTGGCTGCATGGCAGGCCCTGTGTATCTCAGAAGCAGGGGGCTTGACTTTTTAATCAGCTGTAGTTTATTTGTAAATTATTAACCTTCTGCAAGCCAATATTTGCTCTAGGCATTCCAGGCTATCTGGAGCATCGGAGCTGAGTTGGGAGACTGTGTGAGGATGGTGCAGAGAAATGGAGTTGGGGAAGGGTGACACTGGCTGCTGTTTGTGAGGGAGGCTGTTGCCAGCCCCAGGATGGGGTCTGAGCCAGCAGCCTACCCCTTTCTCAGTGGGCAAGGAGACTGGCCATGACAGGGTCTACCCAAGCGCAAGAGTCCACTCTGCCCAGGCCTGTGCTGCTTTGCCAGCTGAGGTGTTCCAGGCAAATGCATTTCTGAGATAAAATGAAGCGGGAAATCCTGCACAGTGTACTAAGAGCAATTGCAAGGTATTGCAGTGCCACTTAGGGTCCCTACATGCAACCTGTATGAAGTCATTGCTTTGCAAATCTCCCCCACACAACCATGAGTACCATAAGAGCAGAAACTCTGACATGATCATCTCTAAGTCATCAGGCTCAATAGTGGTGGGGACATATCAGGCACACAGTGAACTTTTTTATCTGTTGTGCTGGGAATGGCCCCCAGGTCTCTGAGCATGCTGGGCAGGCGCTCTTCATTGAGCCACACCCTGCAGCCCTACACAGTGAATTCTCAATGAATGAGCAATTTAGTCTGGCTCTTCAGGGTTCTCGGGACCAAAGTCAGCCGTTTGGAAGGCAAATCCATAACTCCATCTCCATATGTGGGCACAGTACAGTAAGCCAATTTATTGAGAATTACTGCCATCATTTTCAGGTGTCAGTGATACCTGTCAGTGATACCTCTTGGCAGTCTCTGTGGAGACAGCTGCTTTGCGGAGACAGTATTCCCTGGCTTGAAGGGAACTACTAGTAGCTCTAGTCACCTCACTGGGCAATTTGGGGCTGAAAAAATTCCAGAGTTCCTCCTGTTATCATTGGAGAGCAGAAGGTTATAAAAAGGAGAGGGGGAATTATTAACAAAGATAAAGGTATCACTGTGTGCTTCCATACAGGAGAGATTATAAAGTGAGGCAAAAGGAAAAAAGAGACAAATAACACTGCCACCACCACCAAAATCTCCAGAAAACCAGCCCTCGTTGGTGGGCAGATCTGAATTTTAGTCCAACATTTTTATTTCATAGTATTTACTTTGGATAAATTATTTAAACAACTCTGAGACTCAGTTTCCTCCTGCACAAAGGGGCCATACTCTCTACCTCATAAGCCTACTGTGAGGACTATATGAGCTTGGAACTGGAGCAGAGGCAGTGCAGTACCCAGCACACAAGAATAAGGATTCTCCTGGAGCTATTATCCTTTGCTGTCATTGTCATTGTCCCCACCACCATGAAGACCAACAGAGGAAGCATACCTTGAGGACCTTGCAAATACCTGGCATATAAAGATAAAAAAAAAATCTAGTTACTGCTCATAATTAGATAGAAATGATAAATGGAAAAAGAAGACCTTGTGATGCCTGTAATCAAAATCAGTGTACTCTGGGCTAATTTTGTTTCACCAGAAAGGAGAGGTGACAAACAAGATTTAATTGGGGGCAAGGCCCTTTCATTATACCTATTATCCTGCTAGGGGATTAACGAACCTTTTTGTTTTCCATGGAAACTAGTGATCCTGATTTATAGATAATGACCCTGAGCTACTATGTATTTCTCTGGTGGTCATACTGGCCTACAGTGATAGAGTTAAGGTTTCAACCCACGTGTGCTGATACTTGGCAACATGTGTTCTTTCTGCTTTCCAGAATCTAGTTTAAAAAACCAAAAGCTTTGCAGAGCCCTTCCCCTCCCTTGCTGTGTCTGAGGCAGCACAGTGGCTTAGGTGGAGCTTCACTATTTGGCAGAAAAAGGGTGTGGCCTGGGGCACATGACTGTAGTGTGCCAAGCAATGTGCTATGATCTGGACTCACATGGAGGCAAGGACATGGCGGCAGCTGCCCTTGAGGACGGTCCATGTGTCCTACAAAGGCAAGCCGCGTGTAATCTGATGATGTCAGCATGGCCACATGAGGTGAAGGGTGGACTTGAGCACGGGGAGCCAGGTACGGACAGAGGAGACATGCAGGAGTCTGGTCCTGGAAGGAAGGTTCTCTGGAAGAGAAGATGAAAAACTGAGCATTGTGCATTAGTGACAGCCAGCTGAAGGAAGGTGGGAAGAAGGCTCAGGAGGAGGGAGAGCAAGGACAGAGCCACAGAGGGGAGAAGCAGCGGGGTGTGGGTGATCCAGGCCACTTAGGGTCCCTATGGGGGAAGTGTGTACAGAAATGGGCAAGTGGTGGGTGGAGGGGTAAGTAGGGTCAGGGCTCAGAAAGTTTTGGAATGCATGTTGGTGAGTTTGGAATTTATCCTGTATAGGCTGTCAGAGGAGTGACAGGTGGGGGACAGAGCTGGAGTTGAGAGGATCCAGGCTGCAGAAAACAGCCCCTACTGGGTGGTGTTGTGGCTCGAATGTTCCCCAAAAGGCTCATGTGTTCAGAGATGGGCTCTGGGAAGCCAATTAGATCATGGGGCCGCTGTGCTCATCAAGGTTCAACTATTGAGCAGTTCAGAGATGAAGGTGTTGTTAGCAGGTGAGGCCTGCTCAGAACAGGTGGGTTGGCTGTGACCTGGAAGAGTGTGTCTCCCTCCCTCTTTTAGCTTGCTGCTTACTGGCCAGCATGATGTGATCAGCTGTTCTTGAGCGGATCTTTCCACTGTGCTCATCTTGTCCTGGTGCCAGCTGACTGGGGAATGAATCCTCCTAAAAACTCAGAGCCAAATGCACATCCCCTCCTCTGAGTTATAGGAGTTGGTATTTTGTCTTACAGAGGGAAAGTGACTAAGACTGGAGGCCATGGTCTAGGGAAGAAGTTGATAGCCGCAGTATTAGGAGTGAGGAAGAGGCAGAGACTGTGGGATTGGTGGGAGGACAAGTTTTTGTGACTTGCTGGTTGACTGGGTATGTGTGTGTATGGGGTGGGGTGAGAGACCAAGGTTTTAAAATTTTACTTTGGACCAATAGGAAAATTATAGCATGATTAACAGACTATTAAGAGGAAAGCAAATATATGGGAAAGAAGGTGGAGGGGATAGTTGTGAGGACCTTGCAGCACAGCTAGCGTGGTAAGGTCAATACTAGGAGGGAGCCAGGCCTGGTAGCCAGCGCTTCCTCCCAGCCACACCTGAGCCTAGACACTAGCAAGTCCTGTGCAGCTGCATAGCACACCTGGCCAACCCTGCAGAGTGCAGAGTGCCCTTACTATGTAGAAACCAAACACCTCTCTGACATGTCCATTCCCACCGGTGTGGTCGGCCTGGTGCCTGTTGATGCTGGTTTCCCTTTTTGAATGAAACTTACATTTTCTTCACCCAGTGAATTTTCACTCAGCCATGAAGAAGCAGTTTAGCTTTGAGAATCAATATTCAATGGGTAGCCCCCAAGATTCCCCGAGTTCTCAAGTTAGACACATAAACTGGTTTTGGAACATGGCGAGTTCTAGCAGTGTGGACTGTGTACATCAGTGGGTGTTTTGTTCTCTCCTACCTTCTCTATTTTTTCAGATCTTCTTCTGGAGATTGCAAGTTTGTGCACTGCAAGACCAACCGCAGTGGCTGCACATCAAATATCTCCCTTCCCAGCGGGCTCTGTGTGGACCGCCCCATGCCACCCACACGGGGACTGTTTGCTGCTCCATTGCACTGTACATTGGCTTATTGAAAATCAGTAGTGGGTCAAAAATGACAAACTCACACAGAAGCACAGTGTTTTTTGGCTCAGCTGTTGCAGAATCAATACGTCTAGTGGTAGAAAATTAAAAAAAACTAGGAAGGAAGGTTAGAAAGAAGGAAGAAAGGAAAGAAGAAGGAGCGAAAACAAGAAAATAAAAAGTAATGAGTGGTGGGGTAAAGAAGGAAAGAATGAAAGGGAAGGAAAGAAAAGGAAGAAAAGAAGGAAGGAAGGAAGGGAAAAAAAAGTAAGGAAGGACTTGTTGAGTTTTCTATGTTCCAGACCACACAAAAACTGTTGATCTATAGATTCATTCAACACCCACCCATCAGGCACCTATGCAATTCCAGATAATGTAGCCACTGGGAATATACAGATGGGGACTCACTTCACCAAATTTTGCAATGGCTACGATTGGGGGTGAGTGGGGTAGACAACTACCTAATGGATACACAATGCAATCACAAAAGGTTTTTGAGTACAAAGAGCCCAGAACAGCCTTTTCTTGTTGGGGAGATATTACAGAAGAAATACCTCTGTAAGCAAAGATGGGATGGAAAACTCTCTAAAACAGACATTAGAGGAACCAAGGCACTGGAGCCTTTCTGTTTAGGAATTATTATGTTGGCACAAAGTGACTCCTATTTTCTGGAGTTGAATGTTTTAGCTCCCTGAATATTTGCTTTCTTTATTTGTTTTTAATAATTAAACACTGAGAAAGTGGTTTTGATTGTCAGCTTCACTCTTGGGGTTAATTAGAAATTTCCAAATAACTTGCCAAATGCTTGTTTTTGTCCCAAGCTTGGCTCTTTCCTTTCTTTCTCGTTCCCCAAACACTGATTTCTCTGGAGAGCTCTTGTGGGAGAATTGACTGGAGCTAATTATTCCAGATAATTAAGATCACTAAGCAAAGCAATTTAATTCTTTCTATTTTTTCTTTATTTTTAAAGAAATGTTAATATGTGCATAATATATCATCAATAAAACTACTTTTAAGAGGTTAAGTTGGCCAAGTGCAATATCGAATTGAGAATGACTAGGATCAATGAAATCCAGTAAAGATATTTAGAAGAATAATGAAGTTTATTTGGGAACAAATGGCTTTTCCTTAGGAGAGCTTGCTTTTCAGTGACTCTGTGCTGAAATGGGGAAGAACAGAACCAGTGCATGGCAATCGTGTTAGGCTGAAGTGTTTCTCTGCACTCGCCCTTCACCATTCCCACCCCTTTCCCTCTCTCTCCCAGGCCAGGTATTCTTATAATAATTGTGACATCCTTCTCTGTCTCTCTTTCTAACCACGCTTCTCTCCAAATAGCGATTCTCTTAAGTGTCTAAGTAAAAAATAAGTGACACACATGACCATCTTTGGAAAGAGGGCTGGAATACAGTATTGAAAAAACAACTCAACTTTGTTGACAGTGTTCAAGCATTTGGAGACTTTTCATAGGTCCAGGCTTCCAGCTTTTAAAACCATGGGACTCCTGAACCATCAATCAGCCGGAACAGAGCAGCAGCTGCCCCCTTTGGGCTCCGTGGCACACATCTCCCCCAGCCTTCTCCCCTCGCTATCTTTCCTGAATGGTCTTATAAGCTTTAAGGTTTGAAACTCTGATGGAAACTGTTCTTGCTCTTTTCTCTTTTTCCTGTTACCCAAACTAGCATCATCTCTTTTCTTGGACAGATTTTAATTTTATGATAAGATAACAATCTGATTAAACAAACCCATTTACTTAGAGGAAATGATTGATAGTCTGTCTATCCCCAGGAATGTTGCATTTTCAGATGATTTCAGTTAGATCTTCAACTGTGAACACAGAGATCCTCATGCTAGAGAGGAATGAAGGACCTGAGGTAGAACAGGAAGTTGTGGTGGACAGCCAGGCTTCTTCAGGCCATCTCCAGGCATTCTCGAGGTTATGGTGTCCTTTACCGGAAGAAGCTTGAGCTTTGTATCAAACAAGTCTGGATTCACATCTGCACCAGCTCTCCTTGTCTCTTTCTGGGATTTTGTTTTCACATAGTTTGTGAGCCTCAGTTTCCACACCCGGAGTATATACTTAATTCCCAGAATTGTTGAGAAGTACCACAAGCTGGCATATGTGAACCCTTTGACTCCTAGTAGCCACCCAAGGCACGCTACCGTTTCATGGCCACTGCACTTCAATGTGGCATCTGGCCAGGAATATTCTGAGAGTATCTGAATGACTGTGTAATTATGGTTTCACTTTCTACTTACAAAGCTTTCTTTCTTTCTCTTTCTTTTTTCTCTTTGGTTTTTGAAGACAGGGTCTTGCTCTGTCAATGGCCTTGAACTCAAAATGAACTTCCTGCCTCAGTTTGCAAGTACTGTGATAAGGGATGTGCAACACCACACCTGGCTCGCTCAATGAATGTCAGAAGACATTCATTACTAAAAAGCACATGATTAAATGATTTGTCTTGGTGATATACATACACAGACATATTCCTGGCTAGGACGTGGCAAAATAGAATTCATCTGAGACAGATTCGGGCATAACAAATCTGGCTGCGGAGGTTAAGTGTGACTTTCTAATTCTAACATTCCAGGACACATGTTCCGAACAGATCCTAAAGCCCTGCAGCATGGATGTCTTGTGAGAATTTGAGGGGGGGAGGTTTCCGCAGTAAGGCCTAGACAGGACATCAGCCTGAGGAGTGGATGATACAAATAGGACAGTCAACTTTGAGCTTTTGGTCACTGTGTTCTCTTGCATGCTGTGGGATGTGCACCTTTGCCTGCTTTTACTTGACCCAAACTAGCTCCACTGAGCCTGTTTCTTTTCTTACCTTAAAAAAAAAAAACATTGCTTATCTTGACCAATTCTTTGGTCAGGATAGAAGGAACCTAGAAACCACCTCCAGGAGGCTCCAGCACCCTGAAATCCAGTAACACCCAATCACCCACTCACTCACTCACCCACTGGCCCACTCACCCACCCACTCAGTATTTCGATCAGAGCGCTGTTTGTTGAGTATACTTCCCAGGGTGCAGTATTAGCCGGCTGTCACTGGGTATGCTGTGGCGAGGAGCCTCACAACTGAATGCTTCTCACTCATATCATGTGCTGGCTGGGAGTCAGCTGTGGCTCTGCCCCTCTTCCAAGCTGTGCTGTGGCTTCTTGCATCCAGGATGAAGGAGCAGCACCGAGACTGTTCTTGGTGCAGAGTGGGAAAGAGAGCGGGTGAGAGCACACAACGCCTCCCAAGACTTATCTCTGGACATGGCTGACTGTCATTGCTCCCCAGATTTCATTGATCAGAACAGGCCACATAAGCCTGCTTGGTGTCAATAGGCAGGGTCCCTATCCTTTAGGAAAGCACCGTGTGTCATGGCAGTGGGAAGGAACACTAATCCTCCTACGGGAGAGGGGGAAGCCAGGTGTTTGGGGACACTATATTAAGTGCCGGGCATGCAGGCATGTGTGAGAGATGGAATATTCTGTCAAACAGCTCAGTGCTCAGGAAGATGGACTTGCCAACGACCACAGTGAAATGCAATTAATGGCTATAAGAGCTCACAGTGAGCATTGTTCTCAGTAATTTACATGTATTAAACAATCTGCTCCTCACACAGCCCTGTGAAGCAGAGACTGTTATTATCTCCACCCCATTTCCTAAGGGAGTTACAGGGATACCCAGCAGCCCAGAAAGGCCTGAGCCAAGAGCACAGCGGCAGTGAGAGGCAGAGAGGAGACCTGAAGCTGCGCGGTCTGGCTCAGCAGCCTGTCCTCTCATCACAGCACCGGACTCCCCTGGAGTGGATGGCAGGGTGTCCCAGCGGGCTCCAGGAACAGGGTAGGGTGGGGAAGTGGGGGCAGGACGTGATCCTTAGGACAGGGGAGAATTTAGCCATGTGGAGGATAAGGTCTTCCTGCTGCGAAGGAGAGATGAGCCCAGACCTAGAGGGGCAGCGTTAGGAAGAGGTGGCATCAATGCGGTTCCACTTTGGAGGTGGGGCTGATTGAGCTGTGGGGCGGGGCCGAGCCACGGGGCGTGGTCTCTTAGTCCCTCCGGAGCTCTTAGGGTGGATTTGGGAGTAGGTGTGGCAAGCTGGGACAGCCTGTCTGCTGCATTGCCCCTCTGCTCTATCGAAAAGCAGATCGGCGCTAGCAATAAGTCTCCGGTTGCACGGTCGCAGCCTCCTAGCACGTGCCTGTCTCCTGGCTCAGAGCTGGGTGTGGGGCGGATGAGCCGCCCAAGAGGCAGACGATCTGAGCGGCTTGCAGTGCTTCCCACAGAATCCGCACTCTACCCCGTAGGTCCACTGACACTGAGCAGTTTTGTTTTCCCTAAGGAGCAGAAACTCCACAGCCTTATTTTTCTCAAGGGCAGAGCCCTGAGCATTGCTTATCATTGTTTGTTGTTCTGACTCTGAATTCAGGGGTGTCTTTTTTCCTGTTTCCTGCTGGGGGATGATTTGCTCTTGAACAATGAACAGATCAAAGGCTGTGTCCCCTCTCTTCCAGAGCTCCTGCCAGGCACAATTGGAAGCCTGAGAGAGGAAGGGTTTCCTTCTTGATCCTATTACTGCTGCCCAGCTTTGAGAAGGATTAATTAACCCAGCAGACTTTGCTTCATTACTAGGAAGAAAGAAAAGTCAGGGACGTGAAATTCAGACATGGACCTGGTGAAGAAGTAAGAGCTTGGGCAATTTAGGAGTGTTTCTCGGACTTGTTCGGGCCACAGTGGCAAGCGGGGGATTTGGCATACTTCAGCCACATACCCTTATGACCCTTCTTTCTTCATCCTCAGAGTTCACATTTTGATTTGACAAACTGACCACCTGTCTGAGACCCCCTGGGGAGCAAAATCAGACCTACTTCCCAGAGTTGTGAGAAATCATTGACCACGGTGCTGGCGTGAAAGCTCTCTGTAACTAAGAATTATGCAAATGATAGTGGTTATTACTTTAGTGTTTGATATTCAGGCATTCAAGCAACGGTTGAGCACATATTAGGGCAAAGGACTCCACTTGGGGCCCACAGTTATGTGGAAGACTTTGGAGGCATAGGCTTGGCTGTTGAGGGAGGGCTCATGTGGCTGATCAGTAAAGACAGACATGAAGCTGTTTAGTGACAGAACTGAGGCCTTACAGAACTCTGGGCTGACATGGTGGCCAGGGTTGTGGCTATGGCCATTTGATGCTCTTTCTGGCTTCCATATAAAAGGATGTGGTGGTGGACAGACAATGCTGGCCATGTCTACAAGTGGGGCAAGTGGCGATGCATGTATTGGGCATTTACAGCACTTGGCACTGGGTACCAAACCGGGTGATACAAATGACTGCTACGGCGATTCAGCAACAGTTGGTATTGGTGTGGGCCTGTACAGTCAGCAGCCAATACAGAAGACCCGAGTCAAGGTCGGCCTTGAA
>NDGN010390228.1:0-13708 GCA_002564285.1 Tympanoctomys barrerae
CAAGGTGGCAGAAGGCAGCAAAGAGCAAGAGCAAAAAGGGAGGGGCAGCGGCAGAGAGCAAGCTTTTGGCCCTTCCTCATATTGCATTCACACCACCCACCCCAGGGCCAGTGTAGCACTCACGCGCATAAGCCCAGCATGGGATCATGACCTAATCACAAAGTGGAAGTCCTAGAAGTCCGCCCCATGACTGCCTGAGTCTTTGGGAGGCAACTAGACACAAACCATAATACATATACACTGGGATACATAAGGCAAACTCAACTATGAAGTTTCTTTTCCATGCACTGACCCCCTTATTCCTCACACAACGACAATCTTGTGAAAATGATACCACTGTTCCCAGTTTAAAGATGAAAATATTAAGATCAACATCTCATAGCCAGTAATCCAGACAAAAACACAGGTCCCTCCCACACTAGTTCTGGCTTCTCAAACATAAGAATGCCTAAAGAAAAGAATTCTCCCCAGGAAGTCAGATCAGGATACCCCGCTGTCACTGCACATCAGCCACAACTAAAACAATGATCTTCTCAATCTCCAGCAAGACACCCTGCCTTTTGTTTTAATCCTCAAAACAAAACTAGGGGTGATACTATTAATACACCTGAAAGAGAGAAAACAAAGGCACGGACAAGTTTAGCAATTTGCTAAAAGTCATCAGCTAGTTAATGTTAATATCAAATTCAAACCAGTCTAGCTCCAAACACATTTTCAGTTCTTTGGGATTTTTTTTTGCAGAAGCGGGGATTGAACTCAGGCTCGTGCGCTTGCCAGACAAGCGCTTACTCTACTGAGCTATCTCCCCAACCCTCCAAACACATTTTTTCAGCCACTAAGCTACACTCTTCCTTGGGGTTTTTCATATACTAATATAGTGATATAATATACAAATGATATATAATATATAACATATATATCATTTATATGTATATGTTATATATTATATATTAAGCACCACCTTAGGTAATCACTACCACATCTGCCTGTCCCACACCACCTTATTTCACAGCCCTGCCCACAACCACTTCAGGTTTCTGCAAAGAAAAAACCCTGCCTGACCTGGGCTCAGTTCTTAACTTGCTTTCCACACCTTCTTTTCATCTGTCACCTTATGTTAGTCTCTGGCTCTTGCCCAGTCTACTCCTCAACCCACCCACTCTGGTCCTCAGTTCCCTCTCTAGGCTCTCACATTATACAGAGCCAAAAAAGATTTATAGGATGTTTTTGTTGCTGTTTGGTACTAGGAATTGAACTCAGGATCTCATACTTGCCTGCCAGGTACTGATGCCGTTGATCTATATCCCTGGCCCCAGAAAGACTGAGGTAAAAAGAACTTAAATAGAAACAGCTCAAACACACTTGGAAGTCCCAAGTGCCTTCTTTTAGACTATATAGATTCCTTGAGAGCACAGAGCTTTTATAATCTACCAGTTTAACTAATATATTTTAGTTCTGTTTCACTCTTGGCTTGGTCGGCTCAGAGGCTAACCTAAGCAAGAGTGAAACCATCTCAAGAATATAAACAAGGATGTACACGCCTGTAATCCTAGCACTCGGGAGGTTGAGACAGGAGGATCACTGAGTTCGAGACCAGCATAGGATCCACAAAAGTGAATACAGAGCCAGCTCAAACTACATAGTGAAACCCTGTCTCAAAGAGATAAAAGTAGATATAAATAAAATAAAGACTATAAACAAGGAGCCCAGCGTGGTGGCTCACGCCTACAACCTCAGTACTCAGGAGGCAAAAGCAGGAGGGTCATTGTGAGTTCAAGGCCAGCCAAAACTACATAGCAAGACCCTGTCTCAAAAAGACAAAGAATATAAACAAGGGCCAAGGATATAGCTCAGTGGCACAGCACCTGCCTGGCAAATGCAAGGTCCCGAGTTTGATACCCACACCAAAAAATAAACCAACAAATAAAAACTACAAGTCCCTACACAGACTTCTATGAGTAAAATTATATTTAATGCCCACATGACTGATTACAGAGGGACAAAAAAATTATGAATCAATGTGGAAACAATAATACAGAAGACTAGTGATACAATGTCACATGAGTAATACCCATAATCGCCACCGGGTGTGCGTAGGCAAAAAGAAAAAAAGCCTCCAAATTCCAAATTCTCTAACAGTTTTTCCTATTGTAACCAGTTACCTATTCTACTTAGTGTCTACCTTCTCCACCTTCTCTCCTTTTAGCCAGTATTATAGGTGTTTAGCCAGCTTACAACATCCCATTCTGTCTCATTCTTCCTTTTATCCCTATTTCGAAAGTGGAAATAAAATGCATATCGGATAAATTTAAGTGACACAGAGGCCTTAATTCAGCACAAGGCCAGGTTACCTCATGCATCCGTAAACCCTACTCCAAATGTCACAAGTATATTTCTTAACTCATCAAGGACAATATCCAGGACACATCACTTAACTGGGTTTTTATGCTGTTGTTGTTGTTGCTGTTTTTGTTTTTTTGCTTTCATTTGGATGTTAAACTTATTTTCAAATCTGTAATTTTGGTTTCAGAGGGAGAGCAACAAACCTTCAACGGATCCATGATACCTTTAAGTTTGCCCAAGTAAGCAATTAGGGATGGCCTTTCTCCCTTGACTAAACTCCAAATGTGGTGAATCAATGAAGCCCCTTGCCAGCTACCAAAACATACTTTTAAATTAAAATGAAGCCTAATTTTGCAACCCAGATTAAATGGATTACAAGATTAAGGATCTAGAGCAAGTGTTTTTTCCATGTCACTCTCCATTTCAACCTCAAATTACCCCAAGCCGCTAATGACTGCAGTGGCCACTGTGAGGTACCTAATTACGAATTACACCAACCATGACCAATTTCAGGATCATAGACCAGATTTCCCCAACATGAACCTGCTAATTAAGTTACACGAAAGTCCAACTAACAGACAATTTGGGTGTGACATTCATCCACCTGAAAGCAGACTTACATGAGCACTTCAACCTACAACAGCAGCTCTCCTTTCCGAAAGCACTGTTCCACAGTTGGGTAACTGCAGGTAAAACGCATGAAGTAGAAAGACTTCATCTCTTGGACTCAAGCATTCCCAGGAAACAACAACTGGCTGTTCCTGCCAAGCCACCGCCTGGCCTGCAGAGATCTAAGCCTTGAGCCCCTCTGCGCTCATTCCCTGGCTTAGTGAAAAGGTGACGAAACACACAGGCCGCTTCAGACACACTGCAGCACACACAGCCCGACATCCCCTCCAGGGGCCGCATTTCTCTGCCTTTCTACCAGTGCACAGTGATTACGCAGCCTAACAGCTCTCACCGTGGCATTTTCATACAGGCATGTAACCTACTTTCATCACATGGACTCCTACCACCTCCTCTAATCATACTGCCCCCTGTTACCTTTCTAGTTTTCTGAACCCCCCTCAAAGGAACACATTTGGATTTTATGGCTCTGCCTATTTGCTCATTATGCTTCATATCCTTAAATCTTCCCACTTATTTCCCACAAGAAAAAACTTACAGAAGAAGACATCCTTGTCCTCAGAGTTCACAATGTGAATTTTCGCTGCTGTGCTCCTACTGAGACACAGGAAATAATTTAGTGACTAGAGAGAGGAAAGGGGGGTGCAGTCATCTTCCCAGCTCCAGCCACACGGCCTGTTGAAGAAGTCCTTAGCCCAGCACCTCAGAATGTGACCTCACAGAAAGCAGGACAGCTGCACATCCATTAGTTTGAATGACACCATACTGAAGAAGGGTGGCCCCGGACTCAGTGTGACAACTGTCCTGGTAGAAAGACAGGCAGGAGATGACAAAGCTGAGACTTCCAGTCAAGGAAGCCCCAGGGCTGCAGCAGGATGGCAGGATCTTGAGAGGAGGATTCCCTTACAAGTCTCAGACCAGGTACAGTCCTGCAACACCTTGATCTAGGACTTATACCCTCAGGACTGGAAGAAAATGAATTTCTGTTGTTCCAGTACTCAGTTCGTGCTGCTCTGCAACACTAGGCCTAAGAGACCAATACACCACACTTGGAGTCAGGTCTCTTCCTCTTGCTCTGCTCCTTCCAGCCTCCTCAGCTGGCAAATGTTCTGGCTATGCTGTGCCACAAAAGAGCCACACAGGGAATCCCCCGGGTCTGTGGTTTAGCAGGGGAGTCCCCTTTCCTTGATGAGGGATACAGAGCAGGCCTTGTCCCGATTTTTTTTTTTTTTTTTTTACCTCTCCACCGCTCCTAGCTGCCTCTGGGCCTCACCCTGTTCCAAGCCCACCAAGCCCTCCCTGGGGGTAGGGCAGGGGATGTGTAAGTCCCCTTTGGTGTGGGTGTAGGCAGTTCCTATGCTGCTTCCACCCACCCTGGTTTCTCACAGAATTTTTAGAACTCATCTTTCAGTTTTCACCTAAGTAATTCCCTTCTCTTCATGCCCCAACAGTCCCTTACACTCTCCCACACACCCCAACTCAGTCATGTGCCTACAGGAGGGCTGAGCCAGGAGACAGACCTGAGGCACATACCATCCTGTGCTGGGAATGGTCAATTCCATCCAAGAACTGAGCCTCTCAGTTACTGAGCCAAGGGTTTCTGCCAGCGTCACTTTCCTTACAAAGCATGAACTCTCCTGGAGAAAGTTCCTCATTTCTCCCCTGAAGCTGCTGAGTGGGCTAGCCCACCAATTCCCCAGGCCTGCCAGGGCATCCTGGACCCCAGGGTGAGAAAAGCAGCTCACCCTGTGACTTGGCGCCCACCCCACCGCTCTGACAAAACTCTACAACACTGGTCCAGCTGCTCCAGCTTAATACCTGGAGAGGACAACATGCACTCAAATCCTGGGCCAGCTGTGGTGGCCAGGACTGAAAACGCCCACCTCCCAGCTTCCACCCTACCACTTGATCTGCTAGACCCTTTCTGCGACTTATTTGATCTTCAACAGAAGTACACTCTGAAATGTGATGCCTTAGATGCCTTACAAGGGAGCATGTCAGAATCACCTGGAGGGCTGATTAGCAGGGATCTCCGCGTCCCTCCCTCTGAGCTTCTGACTCAGGAGGTCTGGGTGGGGCCTGAGAACTCACCTGCCTAACAAGTTCCCAGGTGAAGCTGAGCCTGCGGGACCCGGGACCACACACTGGCCTAGACTGCTCAGTCTACGCTTGGCTACAATGACCCGCCTGCTGGCACACACGGCCTATCCCGCTCCCACCCAGGCAAAGCTGTGGGCAGCGACTAGGGCTCCCTGTAACTAAACCTTGCTACAGTCACAGTTCTCCCAACCCCCAACTCAGTAGGGCTACTCAGGGGCCAGTGTGAGCACAGCCCCATTTCTGACCCGGGTGATGGAAGGGAAGTGTCTGAGACACAATTCTGTGGCAGGCACAAGATGGAAGTTCTTCCATTCTGCCCTCTCAAATGAGGCCTGCAACTCTCCATCACATGCAGCAAATAAACAGGTAAGAAAGAATCCAGCCAGAGCTGAAGCCAATCTACTGCGCAAGTCACCCCACAGCCACCCTGCTCCTGACTTCTGGTCAGGTGACATAATGTGTTCTTTATTGTTTGAACTTGTTGAGTCAGGGTTTTCTGTTACTTGGTGCTGAAAATAATCATGAAGCAAAGTAAGCTAACAGAATAGCTCATTCAAGAATTAAAGGCAACCTCTCAGCACACACTGCAATGCCATGGGTTCCACAAAGTACCATTTTCCTAAAATTCCACATTTAATGTTCCTAGATTATTCCAAAGTAGGATACTTATGGAAGAGTAACACTTTAAAATAACATAAAACTAAAGAAATGATCTAGCATATAATAAGTTATTACTGAAAATCCAGCTCTGAGTCTACCTTACAAGCAAGAGCCATGGCCCATTTTTTCTAATAGTTTGCTAAGAGCCACATAACACTGGGGCCTAATAAAGAATTCAACTGCTTCCACGTATATACCCTTAAATATGGTTTCCTGCAGAGAGCAGAATGCAAGCATACCTATCTGGTAAAATGGTTTTCCAACCTACTTCTCTGTCGGACTAAAGCACCTGCTTAGGCAGGCGCAGCAACCAAGGATCGATCTCCAGCATGCCATGTCAGCCCTGCGCCCGGGGCACACTGAGACAGCGACTGAGACTGGGTGTAGTGGCGCACACCTGTGATCCCAGCACCTGGGAGGCTGAAAGCAGGAGGATCACAAGTCTGATCTGTGTAGTGAGACCCTGTAGGCCCTATACTAAGTACATTAAAAAAAAAAAAAATTACTTTACCAAGTATCCTGACCGTATACATGTATTAACCATTCACTGACTCATTTATAATTCAAACTGAACCCTACCTATTTAGTGACAACTAAAGGAACCACCATCCACAGAGTACTGCAACCCTGAAAGTCAATGCTGTACAAGGCCCAGAATCAATAATAAATTATTTACTATGTATATCTTCACAATGGTCTACTTGGGAGAAAATACACAGTGACTTTTTCCTGAACCATTTCTCTGGGAATGACCCTTCCGTGCAGTGGTAAGCATATCTGAACATTTCACAGGGTGTAAAATGTTCATCTTTTCTTTGGGGGTACAAAACTGGGACCTGAGCCTTTAGCATGCCAAACAAGAGCTTTACCACTGAGCTACAAGCCCAGCTCTCTCTACTTTATTTTGAAATAGGGTCTTCTGAGGGGTGGGGAGAAAGTTCAATGGTCTAAGTGCCTGCCTGGTAAGCACAAGGACCCGGGTTCCACCCCCAGTACCACATGCTGTGCCAGCCCCAGAACCTCAGGTGCACCATATTGACCAACAAAACCAGGCATGGTGAGGCATAGCTGTAATCCCAGCCCTGGGGAAGCTGAGACAGGAAGATCATTATGAGTCCAAGCTGCATAGGGAGATGCTGTACCAAATAATTAATTAAAGAAATAGGGTCTTCTCACTAAGTTGTCCAGGCTGGGCTTGAACTTGTGGTCCTCCTACCTCAGCCTCAAGAGTAGCCAGGATTGAAAACATACTACATAGCACCTGCGAGCCATGCTTTCTGAGCTGAACACTTGCACCAGTTAGGTTAAAAACAGAGAAAGAAAAAAGCTGGTCTGGGCCGGCCAGATAACTCAACAGATTAACGCACCTGTTTAGGCAGACACAGGGATCAGGGTTTAATCTCCAGCATGCCCTGCCAGCACCACCGCCCCAGGGCACACTGAGATGGCAACTGAGCCTGGGTGTGGTGGTGCACACCTGTAATCCCAGCACTTGGGAGGCTGAAAACAGGAAGATCGCTATGAGTCCGATCTGTGTAGTGAGACCCTGTAGACCCTGTACTAAATACGGAAAAAAAAAAGGGCTGGTCGGATAGTGCATCTATGTTTCTCAAACTAAAACAAAAAATAAGTCTATGTGTATTAGGGAGACAATACCAAAAATTAAATATGGCCATCTTCTCACCATCAGTGAGAAATTTTTAAATGACTGAAATTTCTCAATCAACTCCAAAATTTCTTTTAACTTCTAAGAACGACCACACTTATGGCAGACCCACTACTGCTCACTATTTAGGAATAAAATATTGAGAAAAACAATAATCAAACAGGACTTTTTCATATATCATTTATAAACTGTCAACCTTAAAATGTTGAATACCACATTACCAATTATTTGTAAAGTGCCAACATTCCTCTGTAACATTGGGGATGGGGCTGTTATAGGTACCCTAGAGTCATTTCACATGTGGAAAACTCTTTAACGAACAATTTGATGACAATTTGTTTAAAACAAATAACAAGATCCGAGGAGACCTTGTCATCTTAATAGTTATACTCCCATACAGACAATACTATCTTGGGAAATTACATTTCTCCTGTGAACAATGAAATCACAAACTGGTGTCATAATGTACCTAGAACATCTTTGCAGAACTAATCAATACTGCTACGATCTTGCAAGGCACATCTAAAAAGCGGGTTCATTTCTCAGGAACCCACTGTGACAAGAAGAAACAAGGGAAGGCAAGCCTAGCCTAGTGGCACACACATGTAATACCAGGCACTCAAGAGGCCAAGAGGCAGGAGGAACACAAATTTAAGGTAGCCTCATCAACTTGCCAAGACCCTGTCTCTAAGTACAATTAAGTAAAAGTGCTGAGGACAGCAGCTCCACACTAGAGCACCTGCCTAGCCCGCGTGAGGCCCTTAGTTCAAGCTGCCCTACTGAAGAGAGGAAAAAAGAGCAAGCCAAAATGGTCCCAGATAACGGACGCCTATGATGGCAGCTGTCCACTACAGGCTTCCCTGAAGAACTCTGAGTAAAGCTCCAGTAGCAAACACCCAGGTCTCACCCTGGGGACTGCTGATTTCATCCTGCACCAAAATAAGCTTCTCTCAGGCTTTCATATAATACGTGGTTTCCATAGGGAGGGCAAGTCTTCCTATGTTGTTGAAGCTGCCTCTTTCTTCAGAATCTACAACCAACAAAATTAGTTCCATAAGGTTATTTTACAGCTAAATATCATGACATGTAGCAATAAAAAATCAGCAAAGTCACAGGGTGGCACAGGATATGAGAGTGTACCCTCCAATCTTCAAACAGGCCACTTCTCAAACAATAATTCCATGTAAAGTAAGGAACATCATGGTTTTAGCTGAAACTGGATTTGCCACATACAAGTATAAAATCCAGCTTCTCCAGACTCCAACTCTTCTTCCATTAATGAAGTATCATGCCTATGTGTACACCACACTAACACCTCAAAATTTGACCAAAAATCGATATAAAGTTACTAAGTATTCAAATATTCTTTACAAAATAAAGATACAGGGGCCGGGGAGATGGCTCAATAGAATAAGTGCGTCCCTGGCAAGCACAGGGCCTGAGTTCAATCCCTGGTTCCGCCAAAAAAAGAAAAATATAAAGATACAAATGAACATACACTTAACCACGGCAGGGTTTGTGAAAAGACACTTACCATCTAGGATAGCTAAAAATTCTAGAGAAAGGATTCTGATCCTATAGTACTCTTTTCTAAGTTACTTCAATTGAAGGCTAAGTAAACAAGTGATGAAAGCATTGCTAAAAACTTTACGACCTAAATTTCTAATGAGCGAGCAAGCGAGTGACTGCCATTCACCAACAGGACTGTGCTCTGAGGAGGACTCCAGGAGCTGCATTTGCGACACATTCAGTGAGACACCTAAAGGATCAGGGGGATCCATATTTTTTCATGACTGGAGAACAATTTCAATATATACTGCAAGTCCTGTTTTAAGGCGGGTATTATATTAAAGAGAAAACATAATTTTGAGCTCATATACAAAGAAAACTCATTTTTAAATTGCTACAGTGAGAAAGACCATGACGGAATACACTCAGTAAACTTCTCGGGGTCCACACAATCCTGCAGAAGACACCATGGAGTAACACACCAGCAGCACAAATACCTGCTCTTTTTAGAAACACAACAACTGCAATAATTCAATCAAAAATCATGGTCTCTAATACTAATATTAGTAATACTAGTGCTGCAGTTTCAGTGGCAAATATGGTCTGCTGGCTTAGATATGGAAAACATGTGAAAAATAACAATCAATTCAAAAGACTTAAATTTAAAATAATTTGTACCCCTGCACTTAGCAGCACTCAACCCCTGTATCAGATACGGGGAATCAGCTAAGGAGTCTCACAATGGGTTTCTGGTATCCTGAGAAAGGTAATTTCCAAACAGAAGAGTTGGAATGCTGGGCTGACACCAGTGCTGGCGGGCCATGGATGGAGGGAGGCAGCCAGGACAAAGAAGAGTGCTTTGGCAAAAAGAAGGCAGTGAACACAAGCCCTCCACGGGACTGAGGGGAGGAGGAGGGCAGAAGAGGGACGTAGACCCTGGATCACAACCGGACTTCAGCACCTTGCTCAGGAGTCTGTACCTTATCTGGACAGTAATGTGACCTTGGAAAGGTTGGTTTCAAGAGGAAAGACAGGAAAGGAAAGGAAATGTGGCTTAGCTACGTTCCAGGGGTGGGAATGTGGAGAACTGGCTAGGTGGCTACAGTGGAGTCAGCGCAGCAGCTATCTGAAGGGTAGCCACGCCCCGTGACTCCTGGCTGGGAGGGTTCCAAAAAAGGAGCAAGCAAGTGAGGGACTGCCATTCACCAACAGGGCTGTGCTCTGAAGAAGAATCCAGTATTTGCAACACATTCATTTTGAGGCACCTGAAGGCTCGGGGGATCCGTAACTGGTCAGGCAAGACCCCTGTGCAGAAGGGACAGGTAAAGAAGCAACAAAACAGGTGTCAATTCCAAGTGCCAGAAAGTGGGAAAGCCAACAGAACAGGAACCTGAGATCACCTAGAGATCTAGTGAAGAAAAAGGCAGGAGGACAACACAAAGACCCACAAGAGAATGTTGGTGAGACATTCAGATAGAAACAAAAACAAAAAGAAATGTAAGATCCTACCAACAGGTAATGATCTGCAAACTTTAAGGAAAAGAAAAAAGTTGTTCCATTCCCTGTGGAGACTCTAAGCTCCTTCCCTGCCAAAAGGAAGCTTCCCTCAAGATTAAGTCATTTTTGTCTGCAATTTGATCTTTCAGCATGCTGCTGAAAGGTCAACAGAGTCTCTCGGGGTCCACTTAGGGTCTGTCTTTAACTGACAGTTAAAATGTTTTATAACATATTTTGCTGCTGTTCCTATTTAGATAAAAGTATATTTTAGAGACAGACAGGAGAGGTCTGGTTGTGCAATTCTGTTGTACAGTGTATGGCTTGCACACACAAGGTGTGGGTTTAACACCAGCATCACAAAAGCCAACAACAGCCTTCTACACACTGTACCTAGACAGCCAGTATTGGCAATTTCTATGAACATTTTTAAAGCTAAAATAACACGCTGTTCACACTTCACTAATCCTTAAATACTGTTCTAACAAATATTACTTGCCCTCAAGATTGATCAGATACATGCATGCTCAGAAAGCCAGAAGAGATTCCCACAGGCATCAGGGCTAGGAAGAGCTGCAGTCAGCACTCATCTGACCTCATCACCCAATCCCCAAGAGCAATCTCTCTTTCTCAGGAAAAGAACAGATTACTGCTGATATCTGAGAACACCCAGGAGAAAAGGGGGCTGGGGAGGAAAGGGAGAAGAAAGTTTTTCAAATAGTGCTTTCCTGGCTTTCAACCAAATACAATTACATAGCATCTGCATAAGATGAAGTCAGGATAATATAAACAGAATCTTCGATGAGACCAATTACCTCAAAACCTGTGTGGGGGGTTCCCAAGCTGTGTGTGGGGTTAGAGGCAGGCTGCTATGGCACCCCACGCCCAGGATGAACAAGGGTCTGGGTCTGGCCCTGAAGTGGTCAGGTCCCTGGGGAAACACCCCACCAGCTAGCTCATCAGGTTGCCACCAAGGTCTATGCACACACCTCTCACCTCTCTCTGGAGGACATAGGAGACTCGTGCGCAGTCAGTGTGTTTCTCTAGTTTAACACTAGGACAGCAGTGGCTTCTGAGCTCTTCAGAGATGACCTATTCATCTTGCTAAATTGACAAATGCTGAGTTTAAGTCCACCTGGCCACCGTGAGAGGTGCCATTGTGGGGGTAATTCTTGAAGTTTTGAAAAGGTGTAAGGAGATACAAATAACTGAAATCAGACTAAAGATAAATGGCATAAAAACAGTAGAGCAAACCTAGTATTGGATTATAATCCAAAGTAAATACTGGTAAATCTACCCTGATATAACTGAATGACTAGAAAATAGACAAATAACTACAAAAGAATTCTAAATATTTTGTACTGGTGCAGCCTAATTCCACTTAATGACTTAAGTCCAAAGGACACAGTGTACAGAGAGATAAAGAAACCTGACAGACAGCACCTTACCTAGGTGACCAACACCAAAGTGCCAAATCAGGCTAATAAAGACATCTCTGATATGAGATGAGGACAGTGCAAATTCATTTACGTGATCTGCCTCCCCAAAACTATAACCTTGACACAACCCAGCAATATCTTATGAAATACCTAACCAGTTACACCCCAAAACTTTCAAGGCCATCCAAAACAAGGAAAAGTCTGACAAAACAATAATGTAGAGACTAAGGAACAAAGACCAAAGTAATGTAGCATCCTGGATGGGCCCTGGGACAGAACCCAATGAACATATACAGTATGACCTGTACTCAAAAAACAGCGTATCAGGGCCAGTGAGATAGCTCATCAGACTTAGCACCTGGTTAGGCAAGGGCAGAGACCAGGGTTTGATCTCCTGCACCACATGCCACGCCAGCCTGGGCACCAACCCCGGCCCCAACAGGCTGAGCTGGCCACCCAGACCAGGCATAGTAGTATACACCTGTAATCCCAGCGCTAGGGAGGCTGAAAACAGGAGGATCACTACAAGTCCAAGCTGCATAGTGAGACCCTATAACAAATACATTAAAAAAAAAAAGAATCAAACAAGAGCCTATCAACAAGTGAGGATGGTGCCTAAGAGTAGACAAATCTCGCACACAGAAAAACTATAAATAACTTGTGTAGGTGAAGTTTAACTCCATTAATGATTTGCCTCCCAAAAAGACATGAGGGAAACACTAGTGAAATCCAAATCAAGTGTGGGGCTTAGCTCACAATAATGTACCAAGGTCTGTTTCTCAGCAGAAGCAAATATACATAAAGGGCTGGGAATGTAGCTCAGCGCAAAGGCTCTACATTCAATTCTCCCCCCCACTGTGTGTGTGTGTGTGTGTGTATGTGTGTGTGTGTGTGTATATTTATATATTTTATATATATTCATATGAATCTACTTCTAAAATAAGTTGGTTTTTATTTTAAAGCAGCACGACATGACATTAGATGGGATGTCAGGAAATTATAAGATTAACAAAAGAATCTAACTGTGCAAAAGAAAGATACATAGTAAGTGCTTGTAACCACCAGTCACTGACCATTACACCTTCAGAGATAATTCTTAGAAATTGAAAATACACATTTTCAAAAAAGGGACACAAGGAAAGACTTCTAACTTCTAAGAGCAGCATTCAACCCACGTCAGGATATTGTCTTTACATATAAAGAACAGATCTCAACCCAATAAAGCCGAAAGACACGAAGAGTTAAGTTGAAAATAACCAGAGACAAGTCAAGCATGGTGGCATATGTCTATAATCCCAGCACTCCAAGAAGCTGAGGCAAGGCCAGCTTGGCCAAGTCAGCAAGACCCTGTCCAGGAAAAAAAAAAAAAAAGGCTAGGAATCTAACTCAATTGGAGAATCCCAAATACAATTCCCAGTACAGGAGGTGAAAGAAGAGGGGAAGGGGAAAGGGAGAAAGAAGGGGAGGGAAGGGGAGAGAAAGAAAGAAACCAACCAACCAGAAATAACAGCAAATACTAAAAGAAAAGAAATCATAAAAACTAGGGCTGAGCTGGTGCGACAGCTCAGTGTTTGTCTAAAGCGCCTGCTGAAGCAAGCTTAGGCAGGCGCAGGGGACTGTAGTTCCATCACCCGCAACATGGTCCATGCCAGCCCTGCCCTCAGGGTGGGCTGAGGGGCCAAAAAAAAAAAACTACGGCTGATTGCTCTAAGCCATGATCCACAGCGTTTTCCAATCAATCAGGAAAGTTAGGAGATCAGAGATTGATGCAATAGGGTAAGGCATTTCTCTGGGGTGGAGGTGAGGAGACCAAAGCATTTTTACATTGTTGTAAACACTCCAAAATCCAACTAAGCACTTCATATAGGTG
>NDGN010390364.1:0-7500 GCA_002564285.1 Tympanoctomys barrerae
TACTAACCTGTTTTGAAACTGTTTCATTGCTATTTTTTCTCATTAAAATGAATAAAAAATTTAGAAAAATAAAAGATTTTCCTGTTATGTGGTGTTATAAGGCTGAGTCTCCTAATGTGCATGTTGAAATGAATATTCGGGGGCTCAGCCCTAATGTGTTGCAGACTTATTGACAAAATCCGTTTTCACATCATTTGGAGTTCTATTGGGCATGAATATCTTTAAAATGTTTTATTATACTCAGACATGAATCAGGACAGAGGGACTATTCAGTGTTCTGTGGGTTTTTAAGAAGATGGAAAAGCTAATCACATCAACACAAGGAATTGTTCCCTTCTCTGGAATGACAGTCTGTTCCTGTAGTAATATAATTGGGTTATAATTGAATCAAAATTAATTTTTTTAGTGGTATTGGGGATCAAACTCAAGACCTTGCACTTGCCAGGCAGGTGTTTATGCTGCTAAGCTGTATCCCCACCCCCTCAAAATTAAATTTTTAAAAAATGTAGTGTGTTTAAACATGAAAAGAGTTTCAGAATTGTTTTCAGAACTCAGGATTCTATTAACATTTTAATTTGCTTTACTTGTGGTTTTAAAGAAAGGTAGGTGCTTCTTTCCACTTAGCTACTGACTATTTGATGGTAATGCTACATGAACAATCCAATAAACAGGTAGTATATATTTTTCTCAGCTTTTTTATTTAATTACTAAAGCTCTAAGTCTTTGCTTGAATTGACAAACAGGTATTATTACAAAATATTCAAGTTTAATCTCAAAGAGCTTTTACTTTTTTATGGCTAATATTGGTACTTGCAGAGCAAAGATGTTATTTTCTAGACCAAAACTGAAGCTTCCATTTATCATTTCTTAACTAAATCTGCCTCTTAGCATACTTTTCCCAGTCACTGTATTCTCCTAGCATTTTATTTTCAGCAGTGCTTGCATTTGTTTTTGACCATGGTTGGCCTAGTTATAAAGTTATCCACTTAGATCAATAAACTTCAGATAATCAGAGCCAACTAAGCAAATAACCCTCTCCTTTAAGTCTGTGAATATCCTGCAAATACTGTTTGGTACATCATTTAAATTTTCCTATCAGAGACAAAGTAGGTACATTTTCATTCCAACTTCTTCCACCTTGGAATATATTTCAATTAATATTTACTTATATATTTGTTTGTTTGGGATAGTAGAGAGCAAAGTGGTTATTTTCAATTTGACTCAAATACTTTATTTATAACACATGAAAAGTGTTTATGAAAATAAATGGAGATATAAACCAGAAATCTGGGATATATCTTAAGCTCTTTTTTCTTTCACAAATATCACCTAAACTTGGGAACAGTTTCTTATAGTTGAGCTGCAACAGCTCACCTGTTCCGTATAGTAAATTCAGAGATCTTTCTAAAGACATTGTACAAGTTATCTCTCTCGTGGGTGCAAATCATTAACATGATGTAAAATCCTCTATGCATTCAAACAGACCTGTCTCTGACTTTGCTTCTCACAAGTTTTGCTGCATAGCTAACTCCAGCTTACTAAAATAATTACAGTCAGAAGAGCAAGAAAAAGAAAAGAGTAGCAGAAAGTAGAAAAGCAAATATTAAAAATTCTTAGCACTTACTATATGCTAGATATTATGCTAATAATTTTTTCATGAATTACACTATTTTGATGATCTGAAATGAATGTTTTAGAGTATTTCTAGATTTAAAAATTACATAGAAGAGGTTCAATGACTTGTCCTTGACAAGTCACAGCGACAAGTCCATGCTTAACCTAGAGCTTCCCTTAAAAGCCCTACTCTAAGTGACTATGCTTTACATTTTCTGTGCTTGCTTCAATATATATTACCTTTCATATTCCACAAATTAAATTTGCTTTTCATGATCATTAACTAAAATCTACTTATGCAAACTGTATGAAACAAATTGGCCACCCTTGTGTTTATCACCACATTGTATCTTAAAAATTTACTGGTTTTCCAAAGTATGTTGTGTCCATGTACTTTCAAGCTTCTTTGGTAAAATAAGAGGAAAAAATGTCAGTGCTTGACTAAATTGCTACACTGACAGTAACTTATTGGGGCAAATAGATACCTTTGTTCCAAGGTAGTGACTTTTCACCCTTTGGGATATGAAGATTTCCTCTTGTTTAAATTATGATACAATTTTTAAACTTTTTAAATTACAAGAACTCTTAAACAGTAATGTATAATGAAGTTTAACAATATAGGAACTTTTGCTCTATATCATAATTCTTATAGGAATCTAAATTCATTCAACTATGCATAAAATTCTATAGTGAAAAACAAACTATTTCTTGTTAAATTTTACATTCCTGGAAGCAATATGATTTCTTCCATGGCACACCCATAGTGTTAGTTTTGAATTTAAAGCTACACTGTGAAAGTCTACTTCTAGATCCACGTATTCTGTAAAATGCTCTCAGTCCCCTATCTATATGCTATTAACGTTACTGCTATGGTAAAGATCAGACTAAAAAAAAAAAAAAAAGCCGACTCTGATTTCTTTTCGCCAGGTGGGAAAGATATGAACACAGCTTGAAGGATAAAATACCTGGTGCTTCCCAGGAGCCAGGAGGAGGCGCATAAGAGGAAGGGCGGGGGCTGCTGCGGCCTTAGGAGATGGAGGGTCCTGGAGAGCGGCACAGCCCGGCCTGCCCCAGCACTTGCAGGATGGGGCCTAAGGGACCGAGGGGGGTGGGCAGGAGGAAGCAGGACACAGAGACATTTTACGGCAAATTATCACCATCACAGACCAGAGTTTGGAAGAGGCGCAGGCCAGAAAACAAGCTCTAAACTGCCGCACAACAAAGCCTGCCTTGCTCAATCAAAGAAATAACAGGGTTGAGCATCCAGGGAGCGCAGGAGGAGGAGCCCACGGACCCCAGCTGAAGGTCCCTCCAGACAACGTGCTGCGGGCCGAGGGGTGGCCAGGCTGAGAAGGGCAGGCATCACGGGGCCGGGACGGCGTCGTCGTCAGGGGGCCAGGTCCCACAACTCAGTGGAGCATTCCGATTACTGAGCCAGACCCTCCCAGATCAGACAAATCTACCACCCGGAGCTGGAGAAGTACAAGCAGTCATGCAAGGAGTTCACCACCCACGTGATGAATCTCCAGCTTGAGCAAAGCCGAACCAGGCCCATCTCTCCGAAGGAGATCCAGAGGATGGTCAGCATCATCCACCGCAAGCTCAGCTCCATCCAGATGCAGCTCAAGTAGAGGAGGTGCGAGGCCCTCAGGATGCTGCGCTTCTGGTTTCTGGATGTGCGGCGGAAGGGACGGAATTTCAGCAAGCAAGCAAGGGAGGCCCTGAATGAATATTTGCGTTCCCCTCTCAGCAACCTTTACCCCAGTGAGAAAGCCAAAGAGGAGCTAGCCAAGAAGTGTGGCATCATGGTCTCCCAGCTACCAAACTTGTTTGGAAATAAGCAAATCCGGTACAAGAAGAATATAGGCAAATTTCAAGAGGCGGTCAATATTTATGCTGCCAAAACGGCTGTCACTGCTACCAGCGTGTCAGCCTACGGAAGCCAAGCTAACTCACCCTCCACTCCCAACTCCGCTGGTTCTTCCCGTTCTTTTAACATGTCAGACTCTGGAGATTTGTTTGTGAGCGTGCAGTCACTCAATGGAGATTCTTACCAAGGGGTGCAGGTTGAAGGGAACGTGCAATCACAGGTGGATACCCTTCGCCATGTTATCAGCCAGACAGGAAGATACAATGACAGACTAGCAGCCAGTCAGATGTGCAGTCTGCAGGACATCAGTGCTAATGGAGGCTGGCAGGATGCTCCTACCCCTTCATCAGTGACCTCCACTACAGAAGTCCCTGGCAGTGTTCACTCTGACACCTCCAACTGATCTCCCAGCAATCGCATCCCTGCTGACTCTGTGCTCCAGTTGGGGCAGGGCCGGGAGGGAGAGTTTCCCTCTCAATGCTGAAACAGTCAGACTGGAGGTCGAAGCAATCAGCAAACACAATCAGAGTCTACTTCTTTTTAAAAAAAAATATTTATTTAGTGTGTATGTGTGTGTGTGTGTGTGTGTGTGTTTTCAGCTCAGCCCACCATGGGGCAGGGCTGCCTGACATGTGGTGCTGGTGGATCGAACTGCGGTCCCTGTGCTTTGCCAAGCTTGTTCTAAGAAGGCGCTTTAGACCACTGAGCCATCTCACCAGCCCCCACTGAGCCGTCTCGCCAGCCCTACTTCTCTTCTTTTTGAGATGCTATTTCAGCCAATCTGGACACTTCTTTATACTCTCTTCTCTTTTTCTGGGTAGAAGACACCCTCTCTTGCCTCCAATTCTGACTGGTTTCCATCATCTTCCCTGCCTGCTCTCCTCTTTCTAGCTTCCTGAGGTCCCTGCCCTCATCACATAACTGATGGATATTTTCAACAATTAGAGGAAATTGAAAAGGAAAAAAATGACAGAGAAAATAATAATATTTGTATGTTAAAAAACCATTATTGCTATCATTACTATAACCATAAACCTTGTTCTCTTCCATTTAAATATTTCCTATGAAATATTCCCTCCCTTTCATAAATACATGTTGTAGTTGATGAGAAGGACCAAATTGTCTCAATTTAGCAGAAAGAGAAAGTAAAGTTCAGGGTGACAAAATATTTGATGTGAATCCTTAAGTTATGAACTAGAATCAGAACCTGATTATATTGTCAGTCTAATCAACTTTCATGCACAAGATGTCTTAGGAAAGTTCTTTCCTTTTTAGATTATTTCATAAACTCAACTTTGGGACAAAGCACTATATAGTTCATAGCACTATTGGTGTACACATGAATATATTTTTGAACATAATAATCAATAAAGGTTACCTTACACAGGCTGCAGTTCATTTTTTGGAGAGACCTGAATGAGCATTCTCTTCCAGACTTGAGAGGAATTCATTCATTTGTTCCATATTATAACAAATAACTGGTGTGGGTTATTTAGAAGTAAAATTTTCTGACTCTTCCATCATTCTTCTCCAGAACTTGTTGCATGGATGTGCTGAATGCTTCCAGGGTTCTACCTAAATTCCCTTTCAGAGCCAACTAATAATGTAAGAAGAGCTAAAGCAATCAGCAAATGTGAGCAGCATTTACTTCTGCCAGTGGAAGCAGAGGGGGTATGTAGAGCCTACAGGCTTTCTCTAGAACTGTTGCAGCATACAAAACCTCTCAAAAAGAGAGGAACATGCATGGGCATAAATTCAGCTGAGAATACATAAAACTGGCTAAATCACATTTTGCCACTCTAAGATACACTTTCAAGATCCGAGACTCCTTATGTCCAAATGGACCAAACACAATTAAAATGAGGCGAAACTCTAGCATCTCACAGAGATCATTTAATTCTACAGTTTTAAAGATGAAACTATTTGGAGGGACCTGGACTCTAAGCACAAAAGGCAGATTAAAGATAAGAACCCATAAATCAGGTTCCTCTTTGGCAATCATGTCCCAACTTCTATTTTTTAGTTATCTTGCCATATTTTAATTATAGCCAATAGGAATTTTAGTTTATTTTGTAAATCTAACTTACTACCACATAAGTAAGTTTAAATGGGAACTTAAGAAGAACCCCAATATTCAGATGAGTTTTGAAAATTGCTTTAAGTTTCTAAGAAAGAATTCCAAAGTAACCTAGCAGCTAGATGTCCTAAGAAGGCAGTATAAACTATAAATTAGATTATTCTATGAATATATACAGCCAAATCATTACATTGGTTAATGCTAGGCATTTTTTACTCCATAAGCATCTTTTGTCAAAAAAAAAAAAGAAATTATATTTTGGTGTAAAAACAATATAAGCCAGACTGCAGTCATTTTATGTGTTCACTATGTTTTCTTTTGATTTCAAAAGGTGTTAAAATAGAGACCTTTTCTTTCTGTCCTTAAAAGTATCTTGGGTCTTTGGTATTATGAGTCAACCACACAATGGTGTTTAACTTTCTATTTTAGTGATTACTATATTTTGAAATTTCATCTTGGGAATACAGACTTTTTCATTTCTACTAGGAATTAAAAATTCATTAGTATATTTATAATAGGTAACATTTATTTGCATAGATGGTTACTCATTGCAATATTGACCCAAGTATTATTCTTGGGTATTTTTATACTAAGTTACTTAATTTTTTATAACAACCATATGAGGCATAATTACTTTTACCTATCTTTCTCGTTACTTCTAATGAATGAAAATATCCAACACAATATTATAAAATAAGTCATTTTGTTTTGTCTGCAGTTTTGTGGACCAAAATGTAGAAGGACTCAGCAGAGTAACATTTCTTAGTGTCTTCCACACAGTGCTGGTCACATAACAGGATCTATGCTCAGTGGAACCTGAACTGGCTGAATTTCCAGAGTAGCCTGCACGTGGCCCATAAGTGACACAGCTGTCAGCACAGTGGGGCTTTGGACCAAGTTGATCATTCCTGGCCCTATGCAGATGGACTTATGGGTGGGCTCACTCTGCTGGAGCAGGAGACAAGCCAGGAATGTGTTACTGACCCTTCCTGGCAATGGAATGAATACACACACCAGTGTGCTTGCAGCATTTCGCTGGTTACAGATAATTCACAAAGGTATAGTGCAGCAGAAACAAGAGACTATACCACATTTCTCAATGAGAGGATTGTCACAGAATTTAGAGATTTGTTTAAATACTGCCACAAGTTCTTCCTAAGAGTTGAGAAACCTAGATAGGACAGATATGTTCTCTGTATAATTACATAAATCATAAACATATGCAGGTGTGGCTCACATGCTCTGGCTCAGCTGCTTCTCTGTGAATCCACCTTTTAAACAGTTTTGACATATTTTATATTTCCGCTGTACTATGCCAGCTTGCCTTACTTAAAAATCATATCTATCATTCACATTAAAAATATTTATTTATCTATTTGATACAGGGTCTAGCTATGCAGCTCGGACTTGTAGTGATCCCCCTGTTCAGTTTTGCAAATGAGTATTCTGATTCTTAGTTATTGCATGAAAAATATGCAGGACTCAGAAAATATTAGTGGCATTTACAAATCTTATTTTTATCAGCACTCTTTGCAGCACACAGTGACTGTCTTTGTCACTGACTGTCGGCATGCACACACAACACCTTCGTGCTTCCTATGTTCTCCTTCACTTCCCCTCTTACAGGCAATGCTGGTGGAGAATCTGTATTAAATTGGTCCCAAAATTATGTCAAATAAGAAGTCAAAAGTTTGAATTTTTTAGACAATATAACTTTAAATCAATGAAATATATGAGTCGAAGAGTGGCAAATACTAATTATCTCAATGAACTTAAATTTGGAATTTATAAAGAGTAAAGATTTAGGGAAAAGCATTGTAATAATTTCCTTAGGGTGAAATTGGTAAAAGAAAAAGTAAAGCATGAGTAGAAGATGTGAAGATGAAGTAAGATTTAAATATACCATGACAAACATAAAGCTCAGGACAAGCATTCATAA
>NDGN010390398.1:0-13947 GCA_002564285.1 Tympanoctomys barrerae
TTTTGGTATGGGGATGAACTCGGGACCTTACACTTACCAGGGAGATACTTATGCTGCTGAGCTATCTCTTGCACCCCAAGATGTCCTTTGAAAGGCTGCTACTGCCTGCTAGGAATGAAGAGAGCCCAGTGACAGTGTGACTTCCTGCTTTCAGCTCACTGTGTGATTGTGGCTGCTGATAAAGTGCGGCAGTCCTGACTCATTTATTAGCTTTTTCCCATCTTCCTATTTATTAAATAACGAGGGGTGAGAGAGAATCTCTCCTCTGACTGGTGAGGAATTTGAAACTCAGACCAATCATTTGCCCAGAAGAATTGTGGGCATAAGCGTTGAAGCTGCAGTCAGGTACAGTAGGTCTGACCTGACTGTCCAGTGTGCTATTTATTCTCATGACCCACACTCAGGATGGAGCCCTTGGGTGGGTGAAGATGACCCATTCATTCTCGTGTTTTTCCTTCCTAGGGATGCTGTGAAGAAGTGTTTCACTGTGTGTCTTGCCTAGTACACCGACAGTTTTCTAAAGCTGTGAAGGCGCCGTGACCCGAAGCTGGCGGTCAGCTTTGTAAATACCCTCTCAGCCTCAGACAGACCTGTGCCTTCTCTCTCACACTAGTGTGTTGCAACTTGAGCATTTAACGATTGCCTTTCAAGCAACAGTAGGTTCCCAAACCCAGTGTCTGTGATGCCCTATGAGAGGGGGGTTCTGTGTCTTACAGAATGGAATGTTCTTCCCACAGCTGTTTTCTCTTGGGATGCTATCCCACTGAATTCTCAGAAATAAAACCTTGCTCAACAGCCGGAGCCAGTGGCTCCCAGGTGGACATAGGCACTTCCATCAGAGATTACAGGGGTGTAGCAGTAAGGGACAGAATTTTGGGGTCAACATGGACTTTGCATAATTGTCTGTCAGTGTGGAGGCCACTGCCACCTCCACTGAGCCTGGACACGCTGCTACCCTGGTGTCCAAGATCTGCTTACCTCAGGCTGGGAGCAGCCTAGCCGAGGGGTGCAGTAGAAAATAACACTTCTGGTTGATCCATGTTCTTTCCCAGTGTGGACCTGTGGTCTCCTGCAGTTGGGAAGCACACCTGACTGTGGAATGTGTTTTCTGGTGTTGAGCACAGTGACTTTTTCTCTTGTCCTGGGCCCCAGCCATTCATGCTCATCTTTGTGACCTCCTGTCTCTAGACTGAAAGAGAACAAAGCTGCACAAAACACTACTCCTTCCTTTTGGACAAGAGCTGGAAGGAGGTGAAAAATCTTGCTGCTCCTTCTTATACCCTTTTCTCTTCATTATTTATAAACGTTTGCTTTCAAACTGTATTTTCCGATCTCCCCTGGACTCAGGCCAGGGGAGAGTGGGTAGGATGACAGATCTGTGGTGTGGGCCAGCGGGAAGTGGCCACTCTTGCCTTTGACCTCTGAATAGTCTCAGCATTTGACCCCAGGCTGTGAGGACATTCTTCTGCAGGAGGTCACTTTGTAGCCTTATGCCTGGCCTCATACACAATGCTTTTCCGTCCTCAGCCTTACCTGGTTGTCACAAGGCTCTTCCTCTTGGAATAGCCAACCTTGGAAGCCGATACTTTGGAAGCAAGGGTTGTCACCTTGCTGTGCTTTCAGGGACACTAAAGCCTGAGTTTGTCTCCATATCCACCAAAGCCACAGCTATGGACAAGTTGAGCCCACAGTCAGGGCCTGCAGCTTAGCCTTCTTATGACTGTATTTTGGCACATTTCTGATTGTCCCTGGGTAACCTTGTGGAACTCTTTTTCTTGTTGCTCTCAGCCTAGTTTGTGTCTTCTCTGGTTCCTGTCTTTACATTCACTTGTGCTGTCTCCTACCTGCTCTTGCCTCCATCTCTCTTTTTTGGTAGCTGCCTCCTGGTTTTGTAGAGGGTTCATTCCTTGTGTTCACTTTTAGCTGTTCCACTGCAAATGGCACATGGGAACATCTTCCAGCTGCATGGAACCACTGGTGGATATGCTCCTTGTCC
Organism: Tympanoctomys barrerae; assembly: GCA_002564285.1. Classification (NCBI taxonomy): domain Eukaryota; kingdom Metazoa; phylum Chordata; class Mammalia; order Rodentia; family Octodontidae; genus Tympanoctomys; species Tympanoctomys barrerae. Next base: position 1,997 of record NDGN010390398.1, read on the forward strand.
TGGGCCTTGCGTCTGAGCTTGGCCTTGGGAAGGTCACTTCCTGCACACCTGCAGCCTCTCCCCTTTCACCAAGCTCCGAGCTACCTTGCTGGCTTCCAGCCAGGTTAGGAGCTAACTCACTGCCTCCTCTCTGCTTCACTATCTGGAAGGTCCCTCCCTTTGTAGAATGAGCTCAGGGGGAGCCTTGGGTTCTCCTGCGCCTCTCTCTGGTTGCTGCTCAGACCAGCTCAAGGTGTCTCGTTTCTGTGAAGAGTGAAACCTGGCCCCCCAGCTTACGTTTTCCTGGTGTGCTGATCTCGGAGCTGGAACATCTGACCGTCACCCTTGAGTGGTGACTTGAGTTATATCGGTCTGACTGCCACTTCCCTGCCACCTAATCACTGTGTGCTGAGAGGAAGAAAAGAAGTGCATTCCTAGTAAAATTATTTTTGATATGTCCTTAGAATGATTAATAAGTGAAGCACACCTCTCAAAAGTATAGAAAATCTGGCTTTTGCTTCTGTAGCTTAAGTGATGAGACGTGGTGACCTGGGAAATTGAGACACAGCTCTGTGTCTGGACTTTATGTCCCACGGCAGGGGGTAGCAGGCCTTGCTTATCTTCTCCTTTGTCAGTTAACTTCCTTCTGTCTGGCGTCCACTGCAGAATTATGAACACTATAAAATTCACAGCCTAGCTTAAAGTGTCTGGAAACTTAAAAAGTAATCAGTGTTTAAAGGCACATTAAGCTATTTGCTAGGATTTTTGGCACACTTTTTAATATTTAAATATCTAGGATGTTTTTGGTACATAACTTGCAGTAGTTTACAGATAGCATTTAGAAAACATGAATAGACAGACTTTCAGTGGAAATTAAATACAGATTATGTCTGTAATTCCTAATCTCAAAAAACCCCACTAGAAATCTCAATTGTATGGAAATTTGTCTTAAAATGAAGAGGTGATCTTAAAGTATCTCCAGACTCCCACTTCCATGAAGTTCTGAGACCTCGTGTGTTTTTAATCTAGTGAATAAGTGAGTGGTGGAATTTATTTGATCCCAGGTTAGCCATGACAGGGTTTTTGGTTCCACTTTGGTCTCTCCAGTTCTACCCAGATGCGTAGGTGCTGCCCAGGACCTGATACTCCGGCTTTGCTCTTGTTGCTCAGGTTTTTGCTGCTGTGGGGTGAATGGCGGGTAGCAGAGGCTTTGTTAATGCAGATTGACAGAATCAAATCACATCCTTCCCAGCCAGAATTGGAAAGTGATACTGGGCTTAGAAATGTACCAAATGATTTTCTAGCAACAATTTTTGGTTTTGGTGCTGGAGATGGAACCCAGGGCCTTGTGCATGGTAGGCAAGCACTCAGCCAACTGCGCCGTACCCCGTGCCCTGAAAATGGTTTGCTGTAAATAAGCAGTTGGAAACCAGGAAAGGAGTTCAGTGGACGGGAATAACTTTGCTATTGGAAGTGGAAGTTCATTCCACAGCATTGTAACAAGCAATAATGATGTATATATTCACAATAAAGTAATGCAGCTATATTAGTAAACAGCCACCAAAAGACAAATCAACAAGAAAAGGACACACTGTCTTTGATCTAAGTAGGCTGGCAGCCTGGACATGACCTTGTGAAGCATTCTCTGAGATCAAAGGGAGGTTGGATCTGGGTCAGCGCCAAGCTTGCTAGAGGTTGCCGCTACACCCGGAAGTGAGCCTGGGTTAAGTGCAAGTGAACTTTGTGTTTGAGTAGTGTCCTAAAGGAGAGCTGTAAATTACATTCAGCTTTGTGGTCTCTCCTATGAAAAGTGTTCATTTTATCCTTTGCCCCCAATATATTGCTTGATTTAACAAACTAATAAGGAAAAGAAAAACAATAACGCTCTGAATTTTGATCTTATTAAGAGCCTCTGGTGAATTTGTACAAACATTGTGCCTATTGAATATGATGAACTTTTAAAACACTGTTAAAATGAGTCAGTTTTTTATAATTGTATAGATGCAGCTAATTTTGAATGCTACTGATTGCATAATTAAATTTTTGTATCACAATATATTCTTGAGTACAGTTTGTCCTACCGTGTGAATCTATTTCATATAATATTTTCTTTTTACTTGTTTCAAAGAGAATGTTGCTGGTAATTAAGCTGTCTCTCCCCTCCATTCTATCATAATTACTATTTTTTGCTTTTTTCTCTTCTAATAAATGGTAGTATGCTAATCTTTAATCTGCTGTTGTCTTATTCATATGTATTTTTTTTTTCTGGGAATCAGTAAGCCAAATAAAAAGTGTACAATCACCAACAGAATGAAAAGACAGCCCACAAATTGGGGAAAAAAATCTTAACTGACCATCACTCAAACAAAGGTCTTCTAGAATATATAAACAACTAAAAAACATCAGGCCTCCAAGATTCAAGGACCCAATCCAAAAATGGGCACCTGAGATGAATACACACTCCTCAGAGGATGAAATACAAATGGCAGATAAATACATGGAAAAAGGTTCAAGAGCACTGGTTATTTGAGAAATGTAAATTGAAACAACATTGAGCTACTATCGCACTCCAGAAAGAATGGCTGTCATAAATCAACTAATAAATGCTGGGGAGGCTGTGGGGGAAAAGAGACCCTTTTCTACTGTTGATGGGAATGTAGACTGGTACAACCACTATGGAAATCAGTGTGCAGGATCCTCTAAAAACTAGAATTGGAGGCCCATTCACCCAACTATTCCCTTTCTGGATATTTTTCCAAGAGAACTGGAAAACATACCACAGTGATGTATGTGCACCCTTGTTTTCGCAGCATAACTTGGCATAGCCAAATCTTGGAATCAGCCAAAATGCCCATCACTTGAGGAGTAGGTAAAGATATTTTTATACAATGGAGTATTACTCAGCTATGAAGAAAGAAACTTGAGGCCTTTATAGGTAGATGGATGCAACTAGAGGCTATACTCATAAGTGAAATAGACCAGACCCACACTTGTAAATATATTGCCTCCCTAGTATAAAAATCTGAAAGAAAATCTGGAAGGTAAAATGTAGTAAAATGGAAATAAACAATGTAAGGAATAAAGATGAGGGAAAGAAAAAATAGGAAAAAAAGAGAAAAATGCAAGTATATATACAAGATAGCTTAGAATTGTATTACTAATTTCTGTTAAGTATTTTAAAAATGTTTAAAATTTTCACTTTGTCTAACTATAGGCTAATAGCTTCAATCTGAGCAACTACATTGCAGAGAACAATGTAATATAGAACCATGGTTGAATACCTCTCATTGTGTTCTAAATGTATACCATGTCTAATGTTTTATCAATTACTACTATTTAAAATTAATAAGGTCAAGAAAAACTTACCAATGTCTATTGAAAACAAATGTTGTGTTCAGTTAATTGTCCAATCTTGCAAACCTGTATCTGTTAATCTGAGCAACAGGTTTGAGAAAATGCTTAATATAACAACCATTGTTAATCTACTTTCATTTTGAAAATAGGTACCATATGTGCTATTGTATATTACTGTGCTTCTGTCTTTGTTTTTGCCCTTACTCTTTAAAGTACAATGAGGAAAAACTGTGTTTTTAATTTGAATTCTTCATGTATAACCCACATTGTAGTCATTTAAGATTTTTTCCCCCTAAATTGATATGTATCCTCTTTTTCAAATGAGTTGAAGTTGGACATTGGCCTAGAACAAGGTAAAACATTTACTTGTGTTTATTTTATTTATTTATTTATTTGCGGAACTGGGGATTGAACTCAGACCCTGGCACTTGCCAGGCAAGTGCTTATTCTACTGAGCCATCTCCCCGGCCCCTATGTTTATTTTAGAGTATTTTTGAAAACCTAACTTTTTTTTTTTTTTGACACAGCGTCTCATGCATTTGAGGCTGCTCTTGAGCTCGTTTTGTAGTCCAGGCTGGCCTCATTCTTGCAACAGTCTTCCTGCCTGAGCTTCCAGAGTGCTGGAGTTACAGGCGTGCACCCCACTCCTGGTCTGGTTTTGTTATTATGTATGAGATAGGTTGTCAAGTTAATTGGCACAAAGTTTGTAATATTTCCTTATACTTTTAATATCTGTGATATTTTATTTCTCTTTTCATTGCTATTATTTATACAAAAAGAAAAGCAGATTAGTTCAATAATAAAATTTACTTGAAAAAAAGATTGTAGGACTGGGCAGCATCCCAGCCCAAAGATGTACCCCAGGTACTTTGGATGTACCATTCCAGCCCAAAGAAAGTGACACAGAATCAACTTGATTACCTGTGAGATTGATATATGTATTTGCCTTATATTTATATATATATTTGCCTTATATGAATATGGTATGAATATGATTTGACTACTAGGCAGCCTGTGATTGGCTGAAAGTTGCTTGGGTATAAGGATACTTTCAGGTTACAGGTTGTTTACACATTAAGCTAGGGTATAGTTTGCTATGTATGGAGACTGTTTTGGGTTAAACTTAGTGATCAAGTTCAGAAGCTGGTTTGGGCTAGGTCAATTCAACACTAGTAATTTAAGTCATCTTTTTTTGCCTTGATCACTATAACTTACCTATCACAGTTTAAGTTCTATATTAGCTGAATGCTGTAAATTTTGAGAGGATTTGTTTGTATATTAATGCAATTCAAAATATTTTATTTTCCTATAACATTACTGACCCATTGATTATTTACAGTTGTGTTTAATTTCTAAACATTTGGGAGATTGTTCCAGATATCTGCTGTTTTTTAGTTTAATTTCATTGTAGTCAGAGCAGATATTCTAAATGATATTAATCCTTTTAAATTTGATGGGACTGCCAGGTTTGCCGGCTCACACATGTAATCGCAGTGCTTGGGAGGCTGAGCTAAGAAGATCATGAGACATTTGAGACCAGCCTGGACTACAAAGAGTTCAAGGCCAGCCTGAGCTGCATAGGAGGAACCTGTCTTTAAAAAAGAAAAAAAAAAATCAAAAATGTATTCAATGGACTTGCTTTATGACTTGGCTAAGATAACATCTTAGTCTATTTTGGTGAATGTCCCATGTATGCTTCAAAAGAATGAGTTCTGCTGCTACTGGGTAGGGTGTAAGTATCAGTTTACTCAAACTAGTTGGTAATGTTCATGTTCTAACCTTACTGATTTTCAACCTACTTTATCAGTTGTTGAGAGAGAACAGTTACAGATTTTTATTTAAAAATTTCCTTTACCATTCTTGCAGCTTTATATTCATATATTTTGTATCTCTGCTGATTTATTGTGGCACCCTGAAAAGCTGGGATTGATTCTACCCAAAATGTGGTTTGATATTGAGACTGATGACACCATACAAGTACTAGGAGGCTATGAGTTTATTGGTGTATTCTGTTAATGGAAGGAAATCTCAAACAGGTTCAAAGCTGGCCTTAGAGAGCAAGGCAAGGGTGAGAGGCTGTGCATGTAGGGGCTGGCCTAGCTTGGGTTTTGTGCTGGCTCTAATAGAGGGGGCTTCCTGGCTAAGGCAGGAGGAGGTGAGGCTTAAAAGATGTCAATAGTTATGTCAGCTTGCACTATAATGCAATGGCTGAGATAATCAACTTAGAAAAGATAGATTTTGGCTCAGTTTTGGAGGCTGCTGTCCATGGTCAGTTGGCTCCACTGTCTTGGGCCTGTAACAAGGCAGCACATCATGGTGGGAGCATGTGGCAGAACCCAACCGCTCACCTCATGGGCTTGGGGCAAAAGAAAGGAAGAGACTAGAGTTCTGCAATCCCCTTCCAAAAGTATGTGCCAAGTGATGTAGAGCTCTCCCATTAGCTCCTGCCCGTTAGGGGTTTTACTACCTTCCACAACACCCCTATGGAGACCAAGCCTTTCATGTGAATCACTGGGGGCTGCTCAAGATCCAAACTAGCAGTAGCCAAACATTAAAACAATGGGAATCACGTTTGTTTGTTTGTTTGTTCAGGGTCTCACCACACAGCTCAGACTCATAGTGATACTCCTGTTTTCTGCCTCCCTAGTGCTGGGATTGCAGGCATGTGCCAGTACACCTGGCCTCCACTGCCGGCTCAGTGCGCCCAGAGGTGGGACTGGCGCGGCATGTGGTGCCAGGAATCAAACCCAGGCCCCTGCGCTTAACTAAGCAAGTGCTTACCCACTAAGCTATTTCGCCAGCCCTGGAGTCACATTTTTTATTATAAGGTCTGCACATATTCAGAATTTTTGTCTTGGCATGTTGACAAGAATGGAACGTCCTTTATTCCTCATGACATTCCTTGTTCTATAATTCCTTTTGGGGAACTGGTTCATGTGTACAACATAGCCCTAATTTTTTTACAACCCTATCCCCTTCATATTTTGTCTGAAAGTAATGTAATAGCCCCAGCTTGCTTTTTGATTAATGTTAGCATGGGTTTCTTTTCCATCTGTTTACTTTTTAAAAATTATCGTAGGGCCAGTGAGATAACTCAGCAGACTAATCGCCTGCTTAGGCAAGTGCAGGGACTGGGGTTCCATCATTGGCACCAAATGCCGCGCTGGCCCTGCTCCTGGGGTGCACTGAGCCGGCGAATGAGTCTGGGTATGGTGGCGTATGCCTGTAATCCCAGCACTGGGAGGCTTGAAAACAGGAGGATCACTACAAGTCTGAGCTGTGTAGTGAGACCCTGCACAAAATACAAAAACAAAGCTAAACTAAAAAGAAAAAAAATTATCCTAAGAGTTACTGTTAAAAAATCAGCGTGTAACAATATGACTTAAATAGAAAGCTGTAGAGCAGAAGCTACACTAACACAAGGTTAGAAATGAAAGGTAAGGGCCGGAGAGATAGCTCAGTGGAATAAGCGCTTGTCTGGCAAGTGCAAGGGCCTGAGTTCAATCCCCAGTTCTGCAAAAAAACAACAAAACAAAAAAGAAATGAAAGGTAAATACGTTTGTTTTGTATTTACATCTGTAAATATACAAATATAAAATTTACCAGATCTACCCTGTAGTGTAGCACTGCTTAATTTCAAATTACAGTAATTAAAAAGTCCTACAGAAACAGAAAAAAGTCCTCCAGGGTACTAATAAACAGTAATGTATACTGCATTCTAAAACTATTAGAGCTAAAAAATGCTATTTTTTAAAAGTTCCGTGGGTGAGGAAATAATGAAAGTATCATTCTTTTAAGTTTCTTTTATTTCCATACGTAAATGTCATTTAATGAAAGGAATCACTTATATTAAAAGACTGATTTTTTAAGTATAAATAAGCTCTAGAATTAAAATTATTCTCTTGGTAGAGTGTCAAAATTGATAATATTTCCAAAGCCTTTTTTTCCCTTCTATTTTAGGGAAGGTATTCAGGTTCTCACTACTAGATCAGACTCAGTGATCTGCCTGTTTACAGCCTTTCAAGAGCTGGGATTACAGGTGTGTGCTACCACGCCCAGTCTCAATTGGTCTCAGCTTGCCCTGAGGGCAGGGCCAGTACAGCAGGCCCATGGATAGAATCCCAGGCTCCTGCACCTGCTTGCAGGTGCTTTAATCCGCTGAGCTATTTGGCCTTTTCATATTAATGTGCTCAGTTCCTAAAGAGTGTAATCAAAGGAGTCACTTTTTTTTTTTTTTTGGAGTCACTTTTTAGCATCTTTTTCCTCTATACTGCTAGCTGGAATGGACTGCTCCGGAGCTGAAGTTCTCTAGGTTCTGCTCTGACCCTTCAGGGGTATCATGCTTAGAGTTGTTTGCCTCTAGGGATCTAAGGTATGAGGAGGCACAGAACCTGCAGTTGGGTTGGGGTGAAAGGTTGGAATATTTAGTTTCTTCTATAATCAATACAATAAAGTCTCAACCAACTCATTATTTTTTCTGTTAGTAATTAGCATACAGTGATTTGATACAGCAAATAAAAACAATTTGAAATACACAAAGGAATAGAAACATGGAATTTTTCAGAAGGCCTTGGATCAAAAAAATCTTCAAAAAGATCTTGGCCGGCCAGATTCCTGGTTCCACCAAAAGAAAAAAAAAATCTGAAAATAATCACTATTTGTGAGCTTGTTAATACACAGAAATCATCACTGTGTTTAAACTAAGTTATGTAAACTTACTAATAAAATAGTAAATGAAACAACATTTTAAACAATTTTATAAATTACTTATTTTGTTTGTTAACATCACTCTTTCAACAGTATACAAAAATATGCTACACGACTACCCACCTAACTTATCTCAATTGCTTTCAAAGTCCTGAGCCCTGGAAAGAGTTGGTCATCAGTCTTCACTATAGATGTCCCCTGTAAAGAGCAGATGCATGTGGCTACCAGTGACATTGGACAATCAAGATAAAATCTGGCAGGCTCTGGATCTGGGACCTAAGTTCTTTGAGCCCCAGGGAAACTGCCTGGCTTGTATGTTTCCAGTTCATGCTCTTTTTTTCTGCAAGGGCTTCCTTTTGACAATAAAGAAAATCTGCTTCCTATTTCTGTCACCAACCCGACATTGCAATCTGCTAGCAGCATACAAGCATCCTCTACCACTTAAGGAAGCCTTTCTCAGGCTCTTTATGTGTTATTTTATCTAATAGGGATACTTGTTGGACTTCAACAGGCAAAGAAGCTATCTTCTGCTGACCTGCTGCACCACCTGAAGCTGCATTTTCTAGGTCTTTTAAGATCTAGAGTCTTTTAGATCAAGGTCTTTAAGATCTAGAGTCTGTGGTGGTTCATGTGGAGATCTCAGAGAAGAACAATTTTCATTTTCATCCACCTTTATTTGTTTGTAAGTTCACTTCCTAGCCTTCTTATCACCATATAGAACCTGCCTACGTTGTTCTAACACATCATTTTAATAAACAGATCTTCCCAGGTAAGCAGCACTCTTCCAAGGTGCTTTTTACAACTCCCATCAGTTTTGCTTGAAACATACTTAAAAGCCTTTACTATAATTCTGGCAAAATCTTTTGTAAACTCCAGCCCATTCCTTTTGCTGTTTTAAATGCCATCTCTGGCTAGGTGAGAAAAGTAAGCTTTCTGTTGGGTCTGGCTTTCTGTAGTCCCTGCTCCCACACAGTGACAGTGGGCTGGGAGCACTTGTGGTGGTGGAAGAGTACAGAAGGGCCTTCTGCAAGCTGGAGAGCAGAAGATTCAGTGAAACTCCTCCAAGGTGCACTGCAGAGGCCCGCGTGAGTCCTGGTCAGGAGGTCAGATCTGCATGGGGAGGCTCCGGAGTCTGTGCTGGAGGCTGGGGACGCATGGGGCGCTGATGAAGGCTGGAGCTCCTCTGAAGTACAGGTGAGACTTCCTTCTTTCTGTTCTCTTTTTTTTTTTCTTTCCCTTTTTATTCCACCCAGGATTCCAATCTATTACTTGGTGCTGCCCACACCCAGGGTGGGGCTTTAGTCTTCAGCACGTCCATCATTCAGATATGCCCAGAGCTGTACTAAACCAATTGGCTAGGCATTCCTTACTCAAGGTGACCTCACAATTAACTATCACAAGGTTAATTAATTAATTAATTTTTTGTTTAACTGCAGTGACTTCCATTTATTTTGATACATCTTTTACCCATGGAAATTTACAGGTTATGCTTACAATATAAACATTTCATAAATATTTGGACATTTGAGTATACACCTGCCCAATACCTCAGCAATATCTCTCATCAAGAAACACTGAAGAGTAAAGACTAGACACAACTACTAGGTACAAAGAAAATCTGCTCCAAATATTTCTGAGGTAAGAAGTCACCACATACCTATTCAACTAAGAAAGTCATCCTTACAACACAGGATGATTTTTTATTTTTAAGCAAGACCTAGAACACTTAAGCTGCCAATTAGGTGCCGAGTGGCAGAGCTCCATCCACAGTGCATGCCATGAATTTATAGGGAGTAGGTTCCAACAGCTCAGGCTCCTTCCCATTGGTTCTCACAAAGTGTGCTGCTCTGGGCAGGGCAGACTGGCACTTCAGTTGAAGCCACGTACCTTTCTCTTTTGCTTCTTTCTTTTTCTGATCATTTTCCTTGACTGGTTTCAGGAAGCTATCTTGACTCTGAGTGTTTAATATGCTTAATATTGCACATTAATCCTCTTAGCAAGGCCAACAGCATGCTGTAGGCTCTTCATGTCTTGCTATGGTAACATTTGTGAGGCATTCCTTTTTGCACTGTACCCATTCCCTTGATGTGTACAATATCACCCTTTTTTGTAGATTCTCATCTCTATGTGGCTAAAGGAACAACCTCATGTTTTCTAAAAGGCCTAGAGAACGTATACTGGGTTCCCCTCTTCTTGCTCTTTGTGTTGGGTCATTTTGGCAAATTACTGGAAGTTGGCAGTTCTGGCCAAAAGACCACAAGTTAAATTTATCATAGGCAATATTTAGTTAAGTCCTGTTTTAAAAATCAGAGAGAGCTGGAGATGTAGCTCTGTGGGAAGTCCTTGGGCTCAACTGAAAATTCCACACAGAGCTCAGATCATGCTATTTTTACCTTTGCATGCCTATCTTATTGCATTTAGAATAATGTCCACCAGGTTTGTCCCTGTTGTCACAAGTGACAAAATTGTCTTAAGGAGAAATGGAAATCCATTCCTTGTGGATACATCACACTCGATCTATTCATTTGGTGGTGGACACTTAAGTACATCCCCTATTTTGGCTAGTGTGGGTTAGCTTACCACAGTGTGACCAAATGCTTGTGGAAAAAACCTTAAAAGTAAGAAGAGCTTATTTGACCTCAAAATTTCCGAGCTTTCAGGGCATGGTCTGCTGGCTCTGTCACTTCAGACCTGAGGGGAGTCATGACATCTTGGTGGGAGGAAGTGCGTGGGGACGCTGCTCATCTTGCGGCAGCCAGGGGCAGGGAGAAAGGGGCTGAGACAAGTCCCCACCATCAGGCACCCAGGCGCTCTGACTTTAGGCCCTGCCTCCTAGGTTTCCACCACCTCACAATCATGCCGCCAGGTGGGGACCAAGCTTTCAACACATGAGCCTTTCAGAGACACTCCAGATCCAGGGTAGCAGATACGTGTAAATACCCAGACATCGGACAGCAACAACATATAGTAATTCTACTTACAATTTCATGTCTAGAATTGGTTCCTACCCTCAAGATACATCATAATTGCCCAAATATTCAAAAATTGGAAAATACGTGAAATTCAAACACTATTGGTCCCAAGCATTTGGGGTTAAGGTGTACCCAACTTGGACTAATTTATATACCCACTGAAAGGGTAAAAAAGCCTCTCTTCCACATTATGGCTACAATTTTCTTTCCTATCATACATTCTACCAGGTGTAACGTTGTATCCCACTATGATTTCAGTTTGTATTTCCCTGATGATTATTGTGAGGGCAAAACTTCTCTTAACGGTCTTAGCTATTTTTTTTTTTTGTCATATAGTTTGTTTCTGTGAACTATATGAGCTCCTTACATATTTCTGATTTTGATCTCTTGTCAGAATATTTTTATTGGATACAATTGCATTTGTCTTTTCTTGGGGTGGGGGCTATGCCTTTGGATCCTATCTGAAAAGCCACTGTCCAGCCTAATAGCTTTCCAGCTGTGTTTTCTTCTAGGAGCTTCATAGTTTCAGGTCTTACACTTAAGTCTTCAGCTCTTTTTGAGTTGACTTGGAATATGATGTGAGCTTGAAATAAAATTCTACCTACTTGCTTGTTATAGTCTCTGGGTCTTTAAAGTGGTTTCCTTGGCCAGGCATGATGGCAGACACTTGTAATCCCAGTGCTGAGGAGGGAGAAGCAAGAGGATCACTGTGAATTTGAGGCCTGCCAGGCCTGCATAGTGAGTTCAAGGTCAGCCTGAACTACACACTGAGCCTCTGTCTCAAAAACAAAAATAAAACCCAGTGGTTTTCAGTTTTGTTCTATACAGTTATTATGTTTTTGCAATCTACTCTATATTCTGCTTTAGGCTACTTAGATCAGTGAAATTTAAAGTGATTATTAATGCATTTAGCATGATTTGTATGCATTTCCTTTTTTT
>NDGN010391005.1:0-13920 GCA_002564285.1 Tympanoctomys barrerae
TTTGGTTTGAAACTGTCTCATTGCTATTTGTTTCTCAATAAAATTATGGAAAAAAATAAATTGTAGGAACTTCTCAGTAAAAAACAAAAAGAAAAACACTGCGACTCTTGGAAAATGATAGTTGACTAGAGTGGGAGACAGCAACAGTGTGCTCCCCAGGGTTAGTGAGGGAGAGTAGGATTGACTAGAAGCAGCTGAGGGGATTTTCTAGGTATTACACTGGTCTGTATCTTTTTAAAAAAATCTTTAAAAAGTTACTTATTTATTTGGTACAGGGTCTCACTACGCAGGTCAGATTCATAGTGATCCTCCTGTCTCAGCCTCTCCAGTGCTGGGATTACAGGTGTGTGCCTTCACGCCCGGTTTCTGGCTGGCACAGCACATCCTGGATTCCAGGACCAGCATGGCATGTGGTACTGGGGATCAAACCTGGGTCCTTGCACTTGATAGGCAGGTACTTAGGCTCCAAGTTATCTCCCCAGCACTGGTCTGCATCTTGATAGGATTTTTGTTACTGAGGTGTCAATTTGTAAAAATCAAGGAATGTCATTTTAAGTGCCTGCATTTCATTGTATGTTATAAAATCATGTCTCAACAGAAAAATACCATAAACAGATATTGATATGTGATGCGTGCTAAAATACTTAGGAGCAGGTTTGCTGATGTCTGCAATATACTTTTAAATGCATTTTTAAAAGATAGATTGATGGGCACATAGATGGGTAGGCAAGTGATAAAACAAGCATTTTACACTGTCATGGTAGAATCTAGGCAATGAGTAGTAACATTCTTTCATTTTTTGCGCAATTTGAAAATTTGCCTAATAAGCTATTGCAGAAAAAATGGTAGATTGGGAAAGCTAATGAGCTCAGCCACCAGGGGCTGGGGCTATCCGCCTCACAGATTCTGAGATCAGCATCCATTTGTGTGTCACACTCACACGCGGTACTCATTAATGTCCTGGGTTATTTTGAGAGATTTAAAATTCTGGTCCATGTGTACTTAAAATGGCAAAAGAAGGACTTAATTACTTTGGAAAATTTCCATTAACAATCTCTGCGTTTAAAAAAAGTTTATTCTTAATGAGGGCCGAGCTTTAGATACCTGGAAAATCCCATTTGAGCAAAATCCTGCCTTTCCTGGCAGCGCAGCCCTGTCGTTCCCATTAGCATTTCTGGGCGGTGGACCTTCACATCACCTCCCATGTCACCTGGCTTCACATTTTCAGGGCATTTTAGGTGTGTCATTGTAAGGTGTAGATAAAGGGCAACCCACAGTAGAGTCATCTGCAGTCATAGTCATCTGGATTTGAATTTGAGTTTGACTGCTTGGTGGGTATGTGACTGTACAAACAGTTGATTTAAGTGGGCTTGGTGCTTTTCTGTGACAAGTGGAAGTGCTGATCCCTAAAATATAGGCTTCCTAGGTCCCCAGCCAGTTGGCAGTCTATGCCTCAGCTCTTTCTTTCAGTCCCTATGACAGTTTATGAAAAGGAGAATGTTCATTGCTACATCATCTTCTGGAAGAGATGTTTGGAGAGGTTTGTTTCAGTCTGCCCTGGACCTGGTCATGTTAGGCAGCCTGGTGCCAGAGGGCCGGGCCTTCACTGAGGTTTGCAAATCTTTCTCAGTTCATTGTGTAGAGCTGGCAGGCACACTTGTTTGCAGACCCCTACACGTAGGGGCCTCCTGAATGCCTGGAGGTCCTGGTTTTGTGTGTGCAGGTCCACAACTGTCTTCACATTAGCCAGTCCCCAAAATCTGATGGCAGTCAGGAATGTCAAATGAGGGGGCACAAAGATGAGTCCAACTAGAATCCCCTTGGTCCTCGGAACGAGCAGCATGTTAAGTGTCACAGGTTTCCTTGAAGATTATCAACATCTGACATGGAACAGTAAAAATACATGCTACAATTACTCAGCTGACTACCTGTGACCTTGGCAAAAACAGTACAACTTCTGGGCGTCTCTTGTGTCTCCAAGGATGCCTGACTTTGGGCAACCACTGCTAAAGGCTGAGGTCACGCCTGAGGCACCAGCACATGCCTTCCTGGCCCCAAGCTCCACTGTGAGGGCCCATCATTAACGCATCCTACTTCTCTCTAGTCCCTGCATCCTCCACCACCCCTCCTTCCCCACCTAAGGACCGAGCCCTGATGAGGGGCCTTGAGCCATAGGCTGGGGCACAGGCGATGGCTTTGTGGGGCAGCACTGGCCTCCAGTGGGCTCTGGGTCCTTCTGACCACATGGCCCTTTTCTTCTCTTTCTTTAGCCAATGCTGTTAATGCCCACACCATGGAAACATAGCTGTATTAAAGGGCAGAATCTCTGCCTGGGATACTGGTGAGTTTTCTGTCAGATGTCTAAGTTTTAATGAATGTTCCTGCATGTGTTCATCCACAATCTGGAATGGGCAACCTGCTGTATTTGCAGCATAGGGGAAGGACAGACATGCATCCACCTGAGAATAAAAACAGCTTCTTCTGCGCCCTGTCCAGGCTGAAGGGGCACCCAGGAACCCAGCGCATGTCCACTGGGATGCCCATCTGTGGTGCTCTGCGGCTTGGTGATGGCTGTCCAAGGAAGGGACACAGCACACGGAGCCCAACCCCAGGAGAGAAGCTGAGGCCAAGGAATACACACTCATGGGCTCATTGTTTTTAGAGCATGTGAGAGAATTACACAGACTGTTTGGAGCCTTAACAATTGCTTATTTTGTATTGGATTTTTTTTTTTTTTAAAGCAAAGGATTTTTTTTTTTCTATGGGTGTTACACATATGCCAGGAAAAATAGTTCCTGGAGAATGAAAACAACTCGAGGGTCAGTTTGCAACTTGAGCGGGGCCTTTGGGTCCAGTTGCAAAGATGCCATCTTCTCAGGAGTAGCTGGGCTGTGCGTCTAGGGAGGAGCCGAGGCAGGAGGTATGCTGGGCCATGAGTGGCTTCCTGTCTGCAGAAAGGCTGGGTGGGCCTTCGGGGACGTGAGCTGGTGGTACAGCAAGGCTTTTGGCCAGTAGGCAAGTGGGTTCCTGAATGAGTGGGGCCCGGATGTTAATGGGGAACAGAGCCTGGCCTTCTTGGCCAGGCCTGGTGTCCACATGCGGCTGTAGGCTTCCCAAGGGCCGCTGGCGTTTGCACCACATGCTGCGAACCTCAGTAGCTTCAGGGCTGGCTGAGAAACTTACCCAGGCCCAGGCTGCTCTGAGCAGCACTATCGTCTGCAGGGGAAGAACCTAGAAACCGCGTGCTATAAGGGTTTGAATGCAGAGGAGCCACAGAAGCAGCTCAGCTTACAAGTCCCAGGGCTGCTTGGGCTGCCACCCATCAAGCAGAGTGAGGCTATCAGGGACTGTTGTGTGCAGGGTCCACTCACACAGACTCTTCTGAGAGGCCTACAGCTGAGCTGGAGCTGACAGATGTGCTCCCAGGATTCCCTGCACTTGACTCCTGAGGCAACAAGGAGAAGGACATAGAAGAAACCAAGAAAGATAGGAAAGGTAATTTAAGAAAAATGGCAGCTTCAGGATGCAAAAGTTACTCAACTTGTACCCTTGGGCCTGGGCTGATGTCTTTCCCTCCTCCCTACTTTAGCCTTAAGAAAGCCCACTATGGGGTGGGCAGTGGATCTCAGCTGCCATGGCACAGGAATGACCTACGTTAGAACACAGCCCACCAGAGGCCTGGCACTGCCTAGTAGGGACCCACACCCTACAGCTCCGATCTTGAAACCAAGAGCATATACAAAACCTGAGCCCCTGGCCACAAGAACTCTCTCTCCCTGTCCCTCTGCCTCTCCCTTGAGCCCACACTCTGTTCCCCTAGAGTGTGTACTTTTGATATTCTGCCTACTAAATCTCTTTATGCCTCTCGCTGATTCTTCTTGGACACTTTTCTTCTGTGACAGTGAACCTGCCCTCCTGCCCTGTGGATGAAGTGAAACCAGGTCCCCTGTTTCTACTTAGTGGACCTCCTTGGTCACCTGCTCAATGATATTCCTTCTGACTGCTTCAGCTTGACTTCCTTTTAAGATGATGTCTGGGAATACCAAGAATTAAGGAATAGTTCCAGGGCAGCAGCCACCACCTCTCATGGCATCTTGTGGAAAAACATGCAAATTTCAAACCCTGCCTAGACTATGGAGTCAGGACCTGTAGGGGTGATCCTTGGAACCCGAGTCGTCCCAGGCCCCCTGAATGAGCCTGGTCACCTCCTGATTCTAGCTCCAGAGCTGGAGGGGAACTGTGACGGATGTCACTGGAAACAGATCCCTGCCAGGGCTGGTGATCCCACCGGAGAGTTCCTGTAGTATCTTCTACATTCTGCACTTTCTACTGGCTTTATTTAGTGAGGTGTCTGGATGGGAGGGCATTTAGGACAATTGAGGCAGTGATCTAGCTAGAATGGGAGCAGTAAGGGACTTTGTTTATTTATTTGGTAAAGCTTTATTTATTTTGATACAGGGTCTTGTTATGCAGCTCAGACTCATAGTGATCCTCATGTGTCAGCCTCCCCAGCCCTGGGATTACAAGCACACACCACCATGCCTGGTTTTGGTGGCTGACACGGCGCACTTGGGGTTCCAGGGCTGGCATGGCGTGCAGTACCAGGGATTGAACTTGGAGCCTTGCACTTGCCAGGCAGGCACTTGTGCTGCTGAACTATTTCCCCAGCTCAAGCAGTTTTTTTTTTAATTGTTATAAGAAAAGCACAGTTATAACTTAAATTATATGATATAGATCAATAAAAATGGTGAAGTTTTCTTAATTATACTTTTGCTCACACTCTTCATAAGATTAAGACAGGGTCGGCAGTTCACTTCTGAGGCTTTCATTAGTAAGTACTATCTGCAAAGAGCAGCACAGGCTGCACTCCAACCCCGCTGCCCTCCGCCCCTTGGAGCCTCCGTCAGGCTAATACCCAAGCAAAGGGCAGCTATTTTCTGGTTTGGGGCACTGCCCTGGGAAAATGAAGATTTTTTTTTCTTTCTTTCTGACTTTTTCCTGACATGTGGGTCCAGGTATTATTTATTATCTGGTTTCTCTCCCTGCCTCTAGGCAAGGACTATATTTAAGCCAATTTAAACTTTACAAATCTTAAAAATAACTCTCCCTTTGCTAACCTCTTCTAAGTTTGGCAGGGACTTCCTTGGAACAGGAAATCCATCTTTCTACCTGCCCACTCCTCATGATTAGCTCACCCAGTGAACTTTCCTTGCTTTTTGAAGCGGTTATAATACAGTTTGACAAGGTCTTTGCTGTTTTGTTTTGCTTTGGTGGTGATGGTTGGAGTAAAAGCTGCTCCTGTTTACCTCCTCCATAGCCAAGGCCCTGATTTTCAGCAAGGAAGAAAATTAACTTCTTTGGGGCAAAACAGTCATCAAGGCCTCTCATGAATATTCATGCCTCTGGTGACTTCATCTTTATCTAATGGTTCCTAAAAGTTACCTTAGCCTTCAGAAAGTGGAAGTGACTATTTTAAAGAACAGCTGTCCACCAGTGGCAGAGGTAAACTGATAATTGTCTGATGGATTACTTTCCTACTGAAAGGAGGCCTCTGGAGAGTTTTCTTTTCAAGTGCTTCCTCCACTTAAAGAGTCTTTGAGTACGTTTGTAGGCTCTGACTTCTACATCTATCAGTAATAACTAGAGCTTATCCCAGGATTCTTTTTTCTGGGCCCTAAAACTATTGCTGTAATCAAACTCATTATCCAGTGAAGAGGCCTTCCTGAATCCCCTTCTTTCTTCCTGAGACTCTCAGTATTAATAAATAATCATCTCTGGCCATAGGCAGATCTTCAGTAAGATTAAACTTATGTTATTTAAATGGAAAGGAATGCTTAAACAAGCACAGGGATCATGGTTCGATCCCTGGTACCACATGGCATGTCAGCCCCACTCCTGGGCGCACTGAACCAACCACCGAGATCAGGTATGGTGGTGCATGCCTGTAATCCTAGTACTGGGGAGACTAAAAACACAAGGATCACTATGAGTCTGAGCTGTGTAGTGAGACCCTGTACCAAATACATTTTTAAAAAAAATAAACGGAAAGGAAAACATAGGAACAAGCAGCTGAGCTCTCTACTGACGGGAAAGATTCTGCTTTTTGAGAAATAGATGGTGGAACATACTTGAAGGTAGCAGGTTAGGAGATGAAAGATAAGGGCTGAAGGGCTGCTCTTTCTACCTTCCACTCCCAACTGTCCTCATCCAGCATCCCACCACCACCACCACCATCACCACCATGGGCACACATGGGGACGGCTCCGAGTGGGCTAACCCCACGCTCTCTCCTTTGAATTTGATGTGCTAGTTGTGATAGAACATCTCACAGTGACAGACCTCCTCTGCAGTCTTTGGTATGACAGCCAGCTGCCACTTCATCTGCTGCACACTTGACGTGTGGCTAGTGTAGCCGGTAGGCTCCATTCCGAACTTTATTTAATTCACATCTAAAGTGAAAAGGCCACATCTCGCCAGTGGTTGCGTGTTGGACAGCTCAGAGCTGGAGGGCAGGAAGTAGAGTTGCCTGCACAGTGTCCTGTTCTGATGATCCTTTGGACAGTGGTCACCAAGGACAGATGAGCTCCTTCAAGGGGAACTCTTCTTCAGTCTTAAATCTGGAAGCTGAGAGAAGAAAAGATAATTATTTTGTAAAGAAATTGGAGCTTGAAATTTTCACTAAGGTAAAACAGAGCCTTTGTTATGAACTTGTAGGCCTGGGATGAACACAGAAGACTAAAATGAAAGCCTTGCTTCTTGTTTTTGTTGTTACTTTTTTTTAACCCTGTTTTGCCCACTGTGGACAAATGGCAAGAAGTTCTGTAAGTGTCCATGGGAGACAATGGAGTGTACAGTCTTCTAGTAGACATCTAGTCTTGGGATCTAGCCAGGACCTCCATTTTCACTCTCACCAACTTGGAGAGCCACCCCTTATTGGGAAAGGGAAGTGAGAGGAATGAGACTCAGTTGCCCTTCGTCTTCTTGGCCAGATTCATGAGAGATTTGATGGGATGCTTATGAAATATCAGAGACAAAAGCCAAAGTCTCCGTGACTTTGTGCCCAAGACCATTTGGTATTGGAGCTTCTGAGGAAGTTCATCCTGTTTAGAATGTTCCTTAGCAGTGGCCAACCCACTGCCATAATCTGGACATCTGGGTGACAGGCTCCATGTTTCAAGCTATGAAATTCAAAGAAGTATTGTTTATGATCACAGGACATAGCAACATAGAGTTAGAAAGATAAACTCTGTCCTCTTGGAATAAATGACAATGGAAGTTGTTTTCTAAGTGTTCATTTTATGGTAAAGTATGGGTGCATGTGTGTGTGTGTGTGTGTGTGTGTGTGTGTACACTGAGATAACACTTTGATATAAGTCAGTGGAATGAAATTTAAGGTAGAGGGGTTCTAGGTTCTTTTTAACCATGAATGACAGATATCTCTGCCTAGGACAGTCTGTCATTGATGGTGATAAAGGCCAGCACTGTGAGAGAGACAAGAGATGGCCAGAGAGGAAATGGGACAGACAGGGTTAAAAGCAGGGCAAGAAGATTGCCCTGGGAGTCCGGCATGCAATGCTTGTCCCCTATTGCTGTCATCTCACTTTGCTGCTGGCTCTCCGGCACAGTTCTCCTTGGCACACACCACTGGCCCGGCATCTCCCACCCCCTTACAGCTTTCTCAGCCTGGTGCTGCCTCCGGATCCTGCTGTGCGTCCTCTGTTTACCCTGATGGCTGACATCTCCCGCAGTGGCCTCTGAATTTAGCTGAGCTCCAGGCATTGGTCCTCCTTCCGGGGTGCTTGGTGAGCTCTTCCCCATTTGCTCTGAAGCCCAGACACATTGGCTTTGGCTTTCTTTCTGGAGCAAGTAGCCATGACAACCATTGGCCCTAACACCCAGCAGTGTGGCCAAGTGATGTTCTCTTTAAGGATGAGCACTGCAGAAGAGTTCAGTCTATTCTAAAACAAAAACAGCCAGGATACCTCAGCATCCAGGAGAGTTTTCTAGACCTAACATGTCAAAAGGGCAGGGGCCAATTTGAAGACACTCTGGTAAAATCTGAACTATGAACATCAAAATAAACAGTGATGGCAACAGGTTATAATCCACACAATAAAATCAGAGTCTGAATCCCCATTGGAATGAATGAATAAATAAAGTGACTGGGAACATTCCTTTGAGTAGGATAAATTATGGAATTTGAAACATTACTGTTTGGCAACCAATACCATAATACAATCGTGTGTCTCTGTCTTAACTTTCAGTCACTCTATCAAAATACCTGAAATAATTTTCTTATAGTTTGTTTTGGCTCATGGGAAAGGGGTTCCAGCCATTGGTCTGGCAGACCCACTGCTTCTAGGTCTCTGGTGAGTTTGCTGATGGTCCTAGTGGGACACGTGGCGGGCAGACTGCTCACTTCCTGGCCAGGGAGTGCAAGAGGAAAAGGCTGAATCCCATGATCCCCATCAAGGGCACAGCCACAGCAGCCTAAGAACCTCTCCTTAGGCCCTGCCTCCTGAAGGCTCTGCCACTTCCCAGTAGCACCGCTTCAGGACCAATCATTTCACAGGGACCTCTGAGGGGACAGTCAAGATCTAAACCAGAGCAGCCATGAATAGATGTCTCAGTCAAGGTTGGACTACATCTCTTATGGTGGTTCCATGAGATTATAATGGAGCTGGAAAATTCCTATCATCTTATGACACTGTGGACATCATGATATTATATGATGTAATGCCCTGCTGGTGTGTTCGTTGGGGACGCTGGTGTAAGTAAACCTATAACACTGTTGGTCATGTAAAAGTATAGCAGTACAATTGTGTACAACATGTATAACTTGATAATGATAACAAAAAAGTATGTTAATTTGATTAGGTATTTGTCATACTATACTTTTATTGTTATTTCGTAGGGTACTCGCTCTATTTGCAAAAATGTGCTCCAGTAACCAATATGCCATGCTGTGCCATATTTACAAAGAGGTCACTATGACCGTGTCATTTTCTTGTGCTTTGTTCATCATCACCCTAGAAGCCCTAGGACACATCTCTTCATTTTTTACAAAAATGTTTTGCAGTCTTGGGGATCAAATCCAGGGCTTCGTGCATTGGAAGCAAGTGCTTTACCATTGAGCTGCACCCCCAGTCCTTTAGATTCCACTTCCTAGCACATATCCCTGTCTGAAGGCAGTTCATTATTGTAATTGTTCTAAGCAAGAACTGTAAATGAATCCTAAATCTAGTAGATAAGTACTTGAAGAACGGAATACTTACACAGTCTCAAAGTCTATCCTGCAGGATACAGATTAATTAATTACAAAGGAAAAAAATAGTAACTTTGCAGCAGAGGAACCTGCCAGCTCTGCCCTGAATAAGCATTGCAATCAGTGTCAGCAGGCAGGGACATATGGGCACTATGTCCCAGGAGAAGGGCAAGTGTTGTACCCTAGGAGAGCCACAGCCCCACTTCTGAGCTTGCCCTGTCTGAATTACATAACCTGAATATAATTATAAGAAATGGTCAGGCGAACCACAGTTGAGGTGTTCTACCAAATAACTGTCCTGTACTGTTCCATAATGTCAAGGACGTCAAACACCAAGCAAGCCTGAGAAAGTGTCCTGGCAGGAGAAGATGAAATATAGGCAGTGCACCATGGGACTCCTGGTTCACTCCTAGGAAACAATTACTTTTTTTTTTTTTAATGTATTTAGTATAGGGTCTGCAGGGTCTCATGATGTAGGTGGGACTCATTGTGATGCTCCTGTTTTCAGCCTCCCAAGTGCTGGGATTATAGGCACGCGCCACCACGCTCAGTTTCCATTGCCATCTCAGTGCGCCCTCAGGGGCGGGGCTGGTACAGTGTGCCAGGGATCCAACCCTGGCCACTGTGCTCTGCCTAAAGCAGGTGCTTTAGTCCGCTGAGCTCTCTGGCCAGCACTCACAATTGCTTTTCTTTTTCTATGCAAAACACTAGTGAAATGATGAGCAAAATGAAAAACCTCTGTAGACTGGGCAAATGGTAATGCTGTCCCTGCTAATTTGCATCTTTTGACAATCTTGCGATGGCCATGTTATGGGAATGTCATTTTTCATAGGAAACACATTAAGACGCCCAGGCATGCAGGGCCATGGTACCTGGCTTGGGTCTCAGGAATGGAGATGCTTTGTGGTTTTATGGGCTGTGGGTTACCAGGGAATCCATATTTTCAAAACTCCTTGGATTATATGTAAAAACCTAGACACATTTGCCTGGTAAATTATCCCACAATGAAAAGTTAAATCAGAAAGTGTTAAACACTTAAAAAATAATTCAGAAATTGCTTATACTCTTATACCCATTACAGTGGATGTAAATCTTTACACAGTGGCTTTTGGGGAATTCTAAGATAGTTCCTGATCTGAGCACATCTTTTTTTTTTTTTTCACTCTAAGTTTGTGCTTTCTGTTCACATGTTATTTTCCTCATTGCGTCATATAAAACATAAAACATACTTTAAAGTTGTTTTCAGTGATGGCTGGTATCACTGATCTTATTGTACATTCTACATTATTTGAGATCCGGCAGACAGGAAAGACATCGATGTTTCCTGGGAGGAGCAGAAGGTGACCCCAGCTTAGAACTTTCCAGGCACTCATACCATCTATGGAAACATCAGTCCACCTTGAGAAATATTCCTGCCATGGAACAGGCCATGTGAAAAGTGGCGAAGTGGTGCCGTGGCTTCGCGCTGTGGAGCTGGACAGTCGGATGATTGGCACTTTTAAAGGACCCCAACCAACTCTGCCTAGTTTTCCAACGGTTGGAGAATTTTCCTACTCTATAAGTCATACTCCTGTGCCAAGAATCTTCAGGATGCTGCTATCCCTTTGCTTCCAAATCCAATGGAGTAAACACGTCCTTCCAGCCAAGCCCAGCAGAAGAGATTGAAGATGCAAAAATGCATTGCCAGGTCTCTAAACCAAAGACCAAAAGTTCAGGTTCGGGAAATAGGGTCAAAGTTGTACCACCCAAGTCTCTGGCTCTAGTGGCTCAAGGATAGAAGCACAGCCTTCACAGTGAGCCGGAGGGAAGTCATGGTGCTGAATCCTGTGCTTGAGCCCATGCATGAGTCTGTTGGGAGTTATTGGGCAGCTCAGAGATATCAACTCATTAGAACCTGGGCTTCTTTTTGCTTCCATGGCTTGTGGCTATTTTAATGCAGATTTTTATTGGATACAGATCTTGAGTAGGGATTTGTGTGTAGGTCATCTCTCTGGGCATGACTCAGAGAAGGGAAGGAAGTTAAGCGTGGCTCAGTTGAGATTCCCCCTCTGTGGGTGATGGAAGGCAGTGTAGGCTGTGCATCTCAGCACTGTCTTATCCACAGGGTAGGGAGCAGGCATTTTCATGTCCAGATTCCATTTGTTGTTGGTTGAGGGCTGCTGGAGGTGGAGAGGGAGTGAGTTTTGGGGATTGCTGTCTCTCTCACATTTGGGTAAGAGAGAACTGCAGTGTTAGAAGTTGGAAAACACTGACAGGGCCAATGCAGAGGAGGAGCAGAGCATACCTGCAGTGGCTGCCCTGCTGCCTTCCAACAGCTGGACTCTGTAGAAAGATGGTACCTTGCTTTCTCATTGCTGGGATACTGTACTGACACAGCTTAAAGTAGCAGAGGTTCACTTGGGTCACTGTTGTCAGCGGGCGCAGTCATGGTTGGCTAGCTCCAAAGCAGTAGTGGCATAGTGGAAAAGTCTGGCAGAGCGAAGCTGCTCACCTATGGCAGCCAGGAAGCAGAGAGAGAAAGGTGGAACCAGGGACAAGAGTATGCCCTTCCAGGTCCCACCATAGGCCTCCAGCTCCTTCATCCAGGCCCCTCAGCTCCTGCATGGATTAGTCCAGTGATGAAAATAGCACACCATTATCCTCCACCGTGACCAAGTCACCTTCCACACACAGAAGACAGGAACATTGTAGACGTAACTCATAACCAACAAAACACACTGAACAAAAAAGAGCACTGTGGACAGTGCCACACACCTGACCTTGGACTAGACCCACTCTGCCCTGGGAGCAGGAGATGGGCTGACTCAGAGGCATGGGAGGGGAGAGGGACACATGCCACTGTTAGTTTCTTGAGAAAAGTGTCCATCTCCTGGGGTGACTATTATGGATAAACCCCATCATACATCCCCCAAACATAAGACAGCTCCCCAACAACAATCCTCACATCCTCAACACAGGTGAGAGCCTTCAATTGCCCACAGTTTTAGTGACATTTCTCCTGCCTCTTTTAGAGGAGGACCCTGGGTCCAGTCTGCATCCCAGATCTGGGGATGGAAGCCCCTTGCCAGGTGAAGTCAGCAAAGTCCTTACACCCCCTGTCTGTGTTCCTCATTTCTAAGCTGCCTGTTCCTGGGATACTCTAATGTGGAGAGGAGACAAGTTGAGGGAAAGGGCTGGGGAGATAGCTCAGCAGTCTAAGTGCCTGCCTGGCAAGCACAAGGACATGGATTTGATCCCCTATACTGCATGCCACATTCCAGGCATGCTGTGCCAGCCACCAAAACTGGGCATGGCAGTGCATGCCTGTAGTCTCATCACTGAGGGAGGCTGAGACAGGAGAATCACCGAGTCTGAGCTGCATAGCAAGACCCTGTACCAAATTAAAAAAAAAAAAGAATTGAGACAGGAGTGAGGCTATGAGATGACCAGAAAGGAAGCACTGCAAGCAAGTAAAGCATCCTGCAGCACAGGAGAGCAGGAACATCCTTCACACCCTAGTCCTCCTGTCAGGCTAAGTCCAACTCGGCCCCATCAGCACTATGAGGGTGAGGGATGCTGTCTGTTCTAGGATGAGGAGAAAACTGGAAAACAGTGAGGGAAAAAAGCTTCAAGGAGACTAAAGATCATGACCTCACCTCTTTAATGCATCTGGGGATGGGCTTCATGTGTTATCTGATTGTTTTCTACAAAAATAGAAAACAAGACAAGCAGACAAAGGCGTGGGAAATGTCTCCTTTGGTTACCATGAACCAAAGCCTGCTAGAATGAGAAAGTTGGGATTGTTTTATCTGAGACCTGCTGAGCACTGGGGTGATGGAGAATGACACAACAGGAAGATTTCCCTGGGAGAAACTGGCAAACAGAGCCAGCTTCCCCTCTACCTGTGCAACACCAGAGAGCAGAGGAAACAGGAGCAGGCAACACACCCTGTCTTTCTTTCTGGTGCCAGAATCACATATTTAATCAGATGGCATCAGAGGGCAAATATTTGGACCTGACTATGGAAAGTTCTTCTGATTCACCATTTCCTGTGGTGGCCTGGGGCTGGATGGGACCACAAGGGAAATGAATTACACAGAGAGGGCACATGCCTGTGTTAGTAACTGAAAAAAGAAAAAAGAAAGAAAGAGGAGAAAGGAGCAGAAGGGAGAGGGGAAGGAAAGGGAAAGGGAAAGAGTAAGGAAGGAAGATTCAGCTTTGTCAATTCTTTGGCCTTTTTTATCAATGGGGAATCGTGACCATGGCTTTGCTCCATGCTACAGGTTGGCTCCCTGCCTTTGCTCTTCTTTCTTCTCACAGGGTTGCTCTCAGGTCTGGTTTTGGTTTGTTATTGGCAATGAGTTCCTCAGAGAGGATCTGACTTATACAACCTAATTTCCTCCCTGGCAGACCTCAAAGGAGGTCAAGGCTTGTCTAGAACCTTCCTTGTCTTGCTGGCCAGTGTCATCTCCACTGTCACTTCCTCTGCAGAGACAACACCCTGAGTCCATCTTTCAGTTGACTGCAAGGTAGGACAGGGATAGGAAGTGTGGGAGGGACAGTGAGCTATATTGGTTTATGATGTCAAAGGTTCAGGAAGCCAAAGATGAATAGTATTGAAAGAAAGAAAGAAAGAAAGAAAGAAAGAAAGAAAGAAAGAAAGAAAGAAAGAAAGA